>JAOWBD010000048.1:32152596-32174999 GCA_028566035.1 Kryptolebias ocellatus
GCCTCTCTCTCAGCTAGAACCGTTATCATCAATATTCAGCTAACCATCGACAATGAAACAGTGTTTTTAGTAACTAACCAAAACAAAATATTCATAGGAAGGAGAATAGTGTAATAACAAAAAAAGGGGGGGGGGGGTCCTTTGACATTAAGTCCCCAACTCCTGGCCCCCCACACCAACTTAAAAAAATTGTTCATTTTAAATGTTTGTGGTTTTCACAGTAAAAAAAATGATATTTTTCCTACTTGGATTTTATGGGGTTTTTTGTGTGATTTTAGGTCCAGTGTGTCAATAAAGTAGATCGAAATAAAAGAATAACTAGAAATTCACATATGTGAGTTTGTGCTGAAAAGAATGACACCAAACGTGTCAAGTTAAGCAGTTTTTAAGGTGAAATATGAATGCAAAATCAAAAGGAGTCCATTAACGAGCCTTCAGCCCAGAAAGTTAAAGGATGGAAGCTGTTTTATTCTGACTCAGACCTGCAGCTTCTTGTGTAACTGCACAGCCGTGAGGTTAAAACATATTTGAATAGCTTTATTCTTAAACTTTTATAACTAAAACAAGGCTTTGTGAAAATTAGTAATAGGTTATTTAGCTCTGTACAAGCTGGTAGGCTAACTGGATATTATTTAAGCTAACACTATAACCTAAAGGAGCATTATTAGGCTGTAACTGCTGGGCAAATTAAAACATACAGGCAGATGAAAAATAATACTAAATTTGTTGAGGATAAATTGAAATTTCTTTATTTGTAATTACAGTTAGTAGAGTGGGTATATGCACACATCAGCTTATTATTGACACACCTATTTGTATCTCATTTTAAAGCATTTTATATTTTTATAAATAGTGTTTGGGGAGGAGGTGGGCTGACAGACATCTCCCTGCCCCCCAGGACTGGCTCAAACGGCAGGAAGACAGAGCAAATATCCAATCTCCAGTCCCCCTAGTGGTCTGGTGTATTTCCATTTTGAGGAATAAGTTTGCAGTTTTTTTTCTAACTTGCTGGTGTTTTGGGAGTTTGTTAGTATTTTTAGTATTTGCAGCATTTTTCTTTTACTTTCGTCTATTTACTTGATTGCAGCCTTTTTCTTTTGCAACATGTTT
This sequence comes from Kryptolebias ocellatus, assembly GCA_028566035.1. Taxonomy (NCBI): domain Eukaryota; kingdom Metazoa; phylum Chordata; class Actinopteri; order Cyprinodontiformes; family Rivulidae; genus Kryptolebias; species Kryptolebias ocellatus. The sequence goes on from JAOWBD010000048.1 coordinate 32,153,707, forward strand.
TTCTTTGCATTTGGTTTTTGTGTTTGTGTGTTTTGGAGTTTGCATCATTCATGTGTTTGTAGTGTGCTTTGCTGTTTGCAACACATTTCACCATTTGCTGTGCGTTTAGCCATTTGCACCTGTCGCCTACCATACTTATGAACCACTGAACAGATTTTAATGTTCATTAAAATACATTTTCAGGCATTTACATTTTGTGATATTTTGCAATATTGCATGAAAGTGCCCTCAACATCATTTACAATTATTAATTCTTTCCCCTGATGAAAATATTTGTCTTTAGCTCCTACCGTGTCTTTGACAGTTCCTAGTTTTCTGACAGTCGTTGTAAAATTCTTGTTTGTAACTATTTTTATAATTTAAGGAACATCTCTAAGTTGAGATCATTTGTGTCACAGATGCTTTTATTTCCTCCCATTTAGACTATTGTAATAGTCTTTTTATTTGTTTTAATTAAACCTTCAGTCTGTACAGAATGCTGCAGTAGGACTACTGACTAAAACTGACAGAACTCCTCTTGCCTCCCTGCACTGGCTTCCTGTACACTTGAGAATTAATTTTAAAATTTCGGTTTTATTTTTCAAGCCCATGCTCCTAAATACATCCCTGAACTCTTGGTTCCTTTAGTTTCATCTAGAACTTCAAGTCAAATGCTGTTGACTGTACCCCGAACCAGTTTTAAAACCTGTGAAGATTGCACTTTTCAGGCGGTGGCTCCGAGGCTCCGAGGCTCCGACTGTTCGCTCCGCAGACATTTTTATTCAGACAGGCTAATGTTTTAATTGGCTTGCCTTTGTGAAGCACTTTGTTATCTTTGTGTCTGTGAAAGGTGCTATAGAAATAAAGTTTTGCTTACTTACTTACTTACAAATTTTGACCAAAACAGCCACAACTCTTCAACAACTTCCATCTTCATCATAGGATCAGTTTAGTTTAAAACTCATAAAGAGTGGAAGGTAAAATGCAGTCCTTCAAGGAATCATTTTAAATGTAACTGCCACTTTTTGTTTTACTTTATGACCAAGCAGCTGGTAGTTATATCATGTATATATATTAGTTAAAGGTATTTTAACTTTAAATTGTAATCTTTTACTTAACTTTGTGAACACCAGTAAGCATGTTCTCATGCAGCAAGTTGTATAATTATCTTTATGAACTGGACTAACTTCCAACAGCAGCAATAATCACACCAGACTGTTTGATTTCAAACATTTCATTATTTTCTCAACATTAACTTTGAAACAACCTCATAAACCAAAGAGTAAGAAAAAGCATGCTTGGGCATGCATTGATGTCACAACATGATGATGCCACTGGGTGCAAGTATAAAACACACAGTAGCAGAGAGAGACTTTTTCGTGTCATTCATAAACTTGGGGAGTCTCAGTATCCACTGAGAGTTAGAAGCTAGCGTTTATTTTACACAGCCCTCTGTCACGTCTCACGCAGCATTTTGTGTTGCCGTAGAAGGGAGAGACTCACAAATTGACACCAGATTGAGCAGGCTAAACAAACATGCTAAGAAAATAAATAAAGAAATAAAATCTCATCCAGCTCAAAAAGTGTCTGAAATGACACAGTAGAACCCCCCAAACAAACCCCCACCCCCACACCCTACTGTGACGTCTCAAAAAAAGAGGGATTAGGAGAGAGAGCAAACAGTGCATGCCATTTCAGGGTGATAAAGGAGGGGAAGAAGTTTGATTTTATTCAATTTCAAAAGTTTTTTTTATCAGTCCGAATTTGGAATAAAGTTATAGCTGAAAACTTAATAAATACGAGGCACTCAGCATTCTCTCTGTTTTGCAAACTACAAAAAGTAACAAACCATTGAATAATAATAATGACACATCGACATATATAGTAGTGGTTATAACGTAACATAATAACAGTCTCAAGGCTGTACAGAGGGGAAAGGCTGAATCCTCCTCAGTGTGTCAGCGGGTATGTGTTTTATTCTCTGTGTGCAAATGTGTGTGTGTGTGTGTGTGTTTATTAATTCAGGTGTGTTGGCACTTGATTTCAAGAATCAAATGTGAGTCTGATCAGTCTGGTGATCTGGTTGGAGGTGAAGTTGAAACAGTGCTGATAACTGTTGGGATGGAGTGCGTACGATGAGGACAAAACCGAGTTAAAGGGATTAAAAAATGCACTTTTTCTAAACCCCACACAGTCTCATGCAACACTTGTGTGTGTTTGTGAAAGTTCAGAATGAAAAACAAAGAAAAAAGAATGACAGAGCCCTTTAAAATGGATCTACTCTTGCAGCATTGTTTTGAATGTAGCGCATAGTGCCAATAGAGATTGAAAGGAGGAAAGGTTCAAAATGGACAGTGTGCCGTGCTCTTGGTTAGCATAACCCTCATGATAACCAGGAAACGATAGTTGCTATATCTGTGTCATCTCCAGTCTGTTGGTGATGGACACCCATGCACGTGTGTCTCTGGAACTTCTGGTTAACGCTTACTTTGAAATCTTTTAGCCCATAGTTTCAATCTGAAAAGAAGTTTTTAAAAAGGGTCATTTTGTAGAAATGGAAACAGGCTTTACAGGAGATGAAAAGATCGGTAGCAACATTAGAAAGGCTGTGAAGTCAATCACTCAGGCTGTGGGCTCCTGTCCAAGAGGTCCGACGTCCATCTCTGTCTTTAATAATATGTCAAAGTTATCAATAAGTTTTTATTAGATTATACCTGTATAAGCTTAAATAAAGAAGTGAATGAAAAGAATGGCTACTCCAATATTTAGTAAAATGACCAAAACCACCAGAATAGAGCTGGAGCCCTAAAAGACAAGACAAAAGAAAAAAGACGTAGTTAGTCCAGAGGAGACAAGACAAAAACAGATGAAAATGTGAGCAAGTTACTTTTTTTTCAGTTGATTTGACCAAAGTTTAAAAATGGCTACTAAAAAAGTGATCACAAATGGGTAGTTGTAGCTAGTGTTAGTTGTAGCTGATGAGTTTTTCTCTGGCTGATGCTTATCTTTATAAATCAAGGTGATTTGATGGCTGATATACAAAACCAATTATTTATTAATTTATTTATATTTTACATATGTATTTTTTGTTTAACAAAAGATAACAGTTTTTATTTTATTTTATCATTCTCTTTTAATCTATAATGGGAAAATTCATTTTTGCATTTTTTTGTATCACACATGAGCACACACACTAAAAAGCATGTCCATAAGCCACCCATTTAAATCAGGTGTTTGAAAGCAAGAACGCAGCTAAAAAATGCCCCCCGAGGAATGGAGTTTGGTTAAGGGCCTGTGAGGCTAATGGGGGTGGAGGCAGACAGGGCACTTCACCTTCTCCAATTGTTTTTGGTGCTGGTCCTGGGATTTGAGCCTACGGCTTCCCAATCACAGACTCACCTCCCTATAGCCTCTGTGCCACCACTGCCCCACAATAATTGCTTATTATTTAACATTTTGTGCGATTTCTTGTGGTTAATATTTTGTTTGGACTTCAAAGGGAAAGTTCTGATCTTTCAAAGTAGGGTCCTATGAAAGATTATGAGCAATATCTTATCTTGTGTAGACGGTTCTTTGAGTGACCTCAGCTCAGAAATAAGGTTTAAATCTTACAAGACTGGCAAGCTAATTGCTACTAATCATAGTGAGGACAACACTAAAATGGATTGCTGCTGTCTTAAAACAACTCAAATCTGTAAACTTTCAGTGGTTCATGCAAACACTGTTTTATAAACCTTTATACCACTGTCAGTTTCACATTATATGATTAATTACATCAAGAGCAAATAGCAACAGCTAGCTGCAGTACTTCAGGTGCAGTCTGGGTTATCACCTGCAAGAATATTATTTTTGCCAGCATAACTGTTTAATGTGAAATTGGCAGCGGGGAAAAAGTTTACAAAATTATGTTCACATGAACCACTCTAGATTTTTTTTTGGTTTTTGGTTTTGGAGCAGTTTGAAAGCAGACGCAGTTTTCTGTGGTCTTGGCTCCACTTCGAATAGATGTTAGCTCATCAGTATGGTCAGAATTAAACTGTTTCTTCAAACTGAGGTTGTTCTAAGAGCTGCTTACAATGATAAGATAATAACTGTTCATAACCTTTCCACAGACCTATTACTTAAAGTGAAAATGTTTTTTACATAATAAACAGTAACTGAGCTCCAGTCTGTAAACTGAAAGATTTTCAGATCAAACATGAGCTGTTATTTCATGCAGAAGAGAGTCTCTCATGTGTAATATGTAAAAACATTCTGTGGATACTGTAATTTCACTGAATTGTTTGCCTTAACTAAAACTCCAAATCTTCTTTTTCTGGCCCTGCCTACACTACTCTGGATGTATTTTAAAACAGGGATTTTCTGCTGCGTTTGCACTTCCTGTCTATGTGCAAACTGATTTTTTATAGCAACAAAAATTGTGATTTTTAAACACTTTGTTTTTAATGAATCTGGACAGCCTTTTGAGACACATTAATTTAGCAGTCTTTTCTGCATAGACCACCATCACCTTGTGCTGTAGAAACAAAAAACAACAACAATGGAGCTATTTTTACTGAGGTAAACTTACTTTATCTTGACCCTGTTCGATTACACTTGATTGTGTGCCAAAATCCTTAATAACTGAGAAGAAATTGTAAATGATGTCCATGAAAAAAAACAAGCTATTGTTTTGGGAGAATTTTTAACTCCAGCTCAAAATTTTCAATGAATAACATGTTGGATGTTCCCGCCACTTAGTGGTGTGGCAAGGATATCCTAGCATTTTTGTTAGAATGTGCAGAAAAAGATTTTGTCATGTATAAACTGAGAAAAACATTAGTAGTAAGAATACAGCTACTCAGATTATGTTAATGTGTGTCTGAACTCACTGAGTTTGATTTGAGAGTGAGAAGCTTCTCTTCCTGCTCCAGAGTGATGGGCTTCGATCTTAGCGGTGGGGAGAGCGTGAGGTCCCTGTGCAGCGGCCACTCCTCCAGCTCTGGCCCCACATTCAGGTTGTCCAGCATCTGAACAGAGTCCACAGAGCCCTCCCGGACTGGCTGAAGGCCTCGGGATCGCAGCCTGCTGTTTTGGGGGGCAGGGGACTCCTGACCCAGCCTCCGAGTCATCGGTGAGTCTGGACAGTGAAGCCTAATATCAACTGTGTAGTCATTCATTCTCTCCTCATCCTGCTCTGTGAAGCGAGAGTGGGCGGGGTTCCACCTGAGGGTGCTTTCGGGAGTCCACCCTCTAGTGAGGCCATCTAGCATTTGGTCTGTTACTGCATGCTCGTTAAGCTTGTGGTTGGAGGGGTTGTGCTGCTTTAGATGGTGGTTGGCGTAGGCATGCTCTCGACCACTGCAACTGGAAGAGATGTGGTCCTTTGCATTGTGATTAGAGTTGATAAAATCCTGGGACCTGTGATTGGAAGAAGCATGCTCGGCAGTCTTGTGATTGGACATGTTATGTTCCAAGGCCTTGTGATTGGATAAAATGTGCACCTGTGGCTTGTAGTTGGAAGAAGCATGCTCAAAGGCCTTGTGATTGGTGGAAGAATGATCCCAGGTTTTGTGATCGGAGGACAAGTAGTCCCTTGATTTGTGATTGGAGGTGGCATGCTTGGACAGCTTTTGGTTGGATAAAGAGTGCTCCCATGCTCTGTGGGAGGAGGCGTGCTCCCAGGACTTGTGGCTGGACAAAGATTTCTCCTGTGTTTTGTGGTTTGACAGAGGGGCTTGCTCATAGCCATTGATTTGGGCTTCCTGCTCCTCGAGAAGCGACGGTGTGGTGGAACAGCTGCTGCCTCCTCGTTCTGGATACATGTCATCAGTCCAACTGTTAGCGCCAGGCCTTGGCAAATCCATCACCCGCCCCTCCACCAACACCTGAATTTCAGCCCCGCCCTGATCATCCACAGCACTCTGTCGCATAAAGCAAGCATTTTTGGGGTGATGTGAGTGCTTTGTTGGGCTGTGAGGAGACAAGGTAGGAATGCTCAGCACAGGGCTGAAATCAGGTGTTATTACAGGCGGCGTGGTTTCTGGAGTGCACAGCTCTGGACTGTCTGTTCCTGTGGAGTTGACCTCATGATCTTTGCCCTTGGCATCCTGATGTTTGGGTGACTGACACTCGAGCCCTACATGAACAGAAGAGCAGCACCAGTGAACTGATCTGGCACCAATACACAACCAAAACCAACAATATGAGTCTGAGTGTTATGGGCATGCTGGATAACAAACAGACACAAGACCTCATAACAAAACAAATCTTGTGCTACTGATTTACAGAGGGCTATAATAGTAAACTTTATTTAATTCTCAAAGGCTAATTAAATGTTTAGTTTTTATTGCAAGGTTAAATATGGGTTCCATGCACAGAAAATACACTTATTGAACAAAAATGTAAACACAACACTTTTGCTTTTGCTCCCATTTTCAATGAGCTAAACTGAAAGATCTAAGACTTTTTCACACATCGTGCTGTGTGCACAATGCCATAAAACTGTCCTGTGGTCACGCATACCTGTGGAATAATTATGCATCTTGATATGGCACACTTTTGAGGTGGTTAGATTTTCTCAGCATAGGAGAAGTGCTCACTAATTACACAAATTTGTGAATAATATTTGAGAGAAAGGCCTATTGTAAACATAGAAAAAAGTCTTAGATCTTTGAGTTCAGCTCATGAATAATGGGACGTGTTGCATATATATTTTTGTTTAGTATAAAATGCTTCTTTTTAAATTAGAATGATAAAAACATCCATTCATCCATCTATCCATTTTTTTTATCCGCATCTCCTCTTTGGGTCACGGGGATGATGAAAACAGTTCCCTCATTTAGTTACGGCTTGACTAATTTTAACACAGCAGTTCTCTGGAAAATGGATCGATGCACAATAGAGGAAGCGAAGCAACAACTAGTTTAAATATAGGATACTAAAACATTTAACATAAATGTTTTTAAAATTTTTACTGAAGTATAACTAATTTATCCTGAAGATAATTACTATGTACCCCCAAAATTGCAAAAGATTTAATGTTGAATGCATCTGTAGTGTAATGTAAACAAAGTTGTGCAAAATAATAAGTTTAATCTGTAAAATGTTTACAATCAAGCAGTTAGAAATAAGTTGTTTTGTTAAAATCAAAATAGCACTCAAATTAAGTAATAGTTATTCTTTTAAAATAGAATTTACTCACCTAACAAAGAGCACTGCAGCATTTGATTTAGTGCTTCCTTTCCTAAATATTTTAACAAATTGATAACAACAGATGTTTATTGATCAAACTGCTGCAAAAAGTTTATTTATGTTGCTATATTTTGTAGAAATATAGAGATATACATACAGTTTTTCCATAATAGAATGATTATACAACATATAACTTCAATAATTTTTTTAACTTATTCTTTATTGATTTTCAACACATAAAATAACAATACATTAAATAAAATACTAGGTATATAACCAATAATGCTCACTCCGAGGACAGTAATAACGTATAACATAAGTGAAAATAAAGTACAATAAAATGAGTAACAGGTTAATAGTGACCACCAGCATAAGTACCATCTGTATTGCTTCCAGAGGTAATTTCACATCATGTAGTGTTCCATGCGTTGTGCCCCCCCAGACTTCACTGATATAACAGGGAGTATAACGGGGCCACATTGTTTCTCCAAAAAAATAGTTTTTCTGAAGATGTAATCTGCTCCATTTGATAAATGTCCCAAACTTTTTGGATCTACAACAATCTCAGTGCACATCACCTCCCATACAGTCTGTGATTTAGCCTTATTCATCTCTTTTTTATGTGTAGTGAAATATGTTGGTTCATGATTGAAAATTATGGGCAGAAACTTGTGCCATCAGACACTGAATTGGAATTGCTCAAACTGAATTTGTATTTGTGTAATTTGAAATTAAATCCATTGGTTTGAAAATTAATTTCACTAAATTGAAACTGAATTCATTTGCTTTGAAACTGTATTTCATTGTATTTAAACATCAGTTTGACTGCTGTCATTTTCAGTTCTATAATTCAATTTCAATTCCAAAATCCTGTTTTTTGTGTCATACATCCAGGTCCCGGAGAAAGCCACGGAGTAATGGAACACAGATGGACAGATTTATAAAGTTTAATACTTAAAATAAAACATACTGCAATTAAATTAAAAGTACAGCTATTTCAAATGATATAAAAAAGTACAAAGTAAACAAAATTATTATTCAGTTATAGTAATGCAAGTAAATGTAATTTGGTACTTACCACCTCTGCTTATATTATGTTTATAATTTCCTTATCTGCATTTCACATTTGTATTTCTATTGAAAATCTTTCCATAGGTGTAGGTTTTAGAAGCTTTTCCCATTCTTTATTTGTCATTAGATAAGTTCTTAGTTGTAAATATCTGTAAAAAAAAAACGTTTAAGAGAGGTGAAAGTTACTTTGCAATTGCGCAAAGGTCTTAAAGTTATTGCCATTGTCAGCTGATTTAAGTAAACCAGTCCAGGGTTTGCCCATTTTTTGAAGCCAATATCCAGATTGCTAATTGTGAGGGTCTTCATAAATCTGATACTTGATAACAGTAAGATCAATTTCGGAAGCTTAAAGACGGTATTTTTTTCAAGACTTTAAGAGCGATCTTCTTCTAATCAGCCATTCCATAATCAGTAAATCCATAAAAGGTACAATCTGCAAGAGTTCTGGATACATACTTTTCTCAATATTAAGCCAGCTGCTGTGAGTGTCATTTGGTTTATTTAGGCAGCCAGCAAGTTGAACCTAATATTTGGAAATTTAGGATCTCCATCTGACTTGTGGAGCTGTAGTGTTAGGATCTGGGTTCTGTGGGTTTCTTCTTCTCCACCCCTTCCCCTCTTAGTTTATTTCCTCCTCCCTGCAGGTGAGATCCACCCCTGCTCTGCATGGCTGATGCCCATGGGTGTGGTTTTCTCCTCAGTGCTGCTCTACACACCTGCAGCTGATTCTTCCCTGATGACCTGCAAGCTTTTTAAGCCTGGCTCAGACCAGTATTCAGCACCAGTCTTGACCTAACTTGGTGATACTTGGCTCCTGTTTACCTGTGTAAAAAGAACTTGAGTTAATTTCTGTGAGTTTTTTTTGTTGTGACTTTGCCTGTGTTTTTCCTTGCGCAGGTGTTTTTGAGAGACTGTTCTCTGGTGTTTATTCCCTCTTCAAGTGTCCACCTGGAAAGCCCTGCTCACTCTCAATCTGGTAGTTACTGTAGCTGGACTCACCTGCTTCCTTTCCCTTCCCATCGTGAATCTCATCTGTCCTCTGCTTGGTTTGGCTCCTCGGCACCCAGACTTCAGTTGACCTTCCCCCACCCTCTCCAAGCCCCTGCATCAGTACTTAAAGTAGGCTGTTTCCATTTCTATCAAACATACCACCAAACATCTCTTTGGTTGAGTCCTAATTACTAGTTCCCTTTTCTTCTGCAGCAAGACAGAACTCAACTCCCCAGATCCTTAATAAACCTTATTGTTTTGTTTTTCTGTCTCAGAGTTTTGGTTATCAGCACTTGGGTCTGGCTGCACTTTATGACAGAACAAACTGGCCAGGTTATGGACCCAGCTGACCAAGACTCTGCTTGCTATGCATTCTTCCAGCAGGGTATTGACCTTGGTCAGCATTCTAGTTCTATCCAGGAACTGGCTGATAACTATGAAGCCTCAGCTCAAAGACTGGGTCAGCTTTGTAGAATGGTTCAAACCTTGGAGGCAAAGATTCCTCAATTACTGTCACAGACCGCTGAGGCAACACCGCCTCCTCCCTCTATCCTGCCTTGTGAGTGATAAATCTAAACCCTGAACCTTTGTGGGGGACATGAGAAAGTGTGAGGGCTTTTTGGTTCAGTGTGACTTAATTTTCAGTCAGTCTCCCCAGGCCTTTTTTTACATCCGTCCGTCTAGAGTTGCCTTTATTGTATCGACCCTTAGAGGCTGTGCGTTGCAGTGGGCTGAAGCCTTTGTAGTGACCCATCCCCTCCCTGGTTTAAGTTACCAGGATTTCATCCGTGAGTTTAAGAGAGGACTAGTCTACCCGCAAGTTATTGTCTATTACACAGTTCTAGGCCAGTTTTGTGGAGGAGAATGCAGAGATGTTGCAGAGTTCACCAAATATGGAAGAGGAGCTCTGTTCAAATGTCAAGAATGTCCGGTTGTTTTTGCCAGAACTTCACAGAACAGTGGTTGTGATAACAAGACGTTTCCTGGAACACAGGAAACACACTGGGTCTATTTTGAAGATGAGTTGAGCCAGACTCAGTATCGTAGGAGTTATGTAAACTTCTGACCAATCACGAACTGGTCAAAAATATGTAATAGACACCAATGCATTTCATTTGTTTAAATACGCCCAGTTTCAAAGATGCTTCCGGATTCTTGTGGATTTTGTGATGACGATAAGATGTGACAATTAAAGAGTCCCCCGTGTTCTGGCACTGAGGAGAGAGAGAGTGGCACTCATTTATTTTGGTGTAAGAACTGCCTTTAGATCCCACAGTTTCAGATCATGTGGTAGATTTTCGCATTTTGGCTGTTGAGTCCAAGTGGGATGATCAGGCACTAAAAGAGGTTCTTAAGATCCTTAAATGATCTACTGAAGGATCAGTTAGCTACCGAGATGACCCTAAGAGTTTGGACGAGCTAGTCACACTATATGTCCAAATTGATAACAGGCTACATAAACGACAGAGACAGAAGCGGGCAAGTTCTAATAGTCCATCTAGTTTCCATTGGGATGCAAGATCGTTTGAGCAGAGTACTTGCCTTTTTCCTGAGGCATGCTCAGCTCCATCAGAGGACCCTCCAGAAGAACCTATGCAAATAGGTAGAACTAGGTTATCTCCTGAGGAGAGGAAACACCGATTTAGTACTAAGTGTTGCATTTATTGTGGAAACCCTGGACACTTTATCGCCGCATGCCCAATCTGTTTAAACAAACAAGCTCACCAGTAGAGGAGGAATGCCTGGTGAGCTCAATTCCTCCAGAAAGCATTTCTCAATGTCTTCTGCCTGATAAGAAGTTGCATAACACTGAGACATTTTCATGTCAGGCCCTGGTCGACTCGGGAACAGAGGAGAATCTACTACATGTGGAGCTGGTTAGACAGCTTGGTTTAGAGATCAAAGAGGTTCATCCTTCCATGTCAGTCTCTGCTATTAATGGCAGCCAGACTGCTAAATTAACTTGTCAAACAAAACTAATAAAGGTTATCACTTCTGGCAATCACCACAAATTTATTCATTTTTTGTTGTGTGTTCCCCTCAGTTTCCTGTTGTCTTTGGTTACCCCTGGTTAAGGGTTTATAATCCCCAAATTAACTGGGCAGAACAAAGAGTTGAGCATTGGAGTGATTTTTGTTCTGAACATCGTTTGAAGTCTGCCTCTTCTTCTGTTGGACTCATTAAGGGTCAATCCGATGCACCACCAGATTTATCTAGGGTTTCCTCTTGCTATCATGACTTGGCAGCATTTTCAGCAAGGATAGAGCTCTACCTCCACACACACCATACGATTGTTCTATTGAACTTATACCCGGTTCTTAGCTTCCCTCAAGTCGTTTGTATAACCTGTCCAGGTCTGAGAAAGACACTGTGGAGAAATGCATAACAGAACCCCAAGCTGCAGGCATCATTTGTTTGTTGTCACCTCCAATGGCTGCTGGTTTCTTTTTTTTTGTTTCTAAAAAAGATGGGTCATTTCACCCCTACATTGACTTTTGTGGTCTTAATCAGATAACTGTTAAGAAAAGTATCCCTTACCCCTCATTAGTTCAGCCTTTGACGCTCTTTATCGTTCAAGGGTTTTTTGGAAGTTAGATCTGCGTAATGCCTATCATCTTGTTGGGATCAAGAAGGGAGATGAATGGAAGGCAGCGTTCAAACCTCACCTGGGTCACTTTGAAAATCTGGTTTTGCCTTTCAGCCTCACCAACACTCTTTCGGTGTTCCAGAGTTTAGTCAATGAAGTGCTAAGAGACTTCAATGAATGGTCTATGTTTGTCTATCTAGATGACATCCGTATTTACTCCCAGAATCTTCCTGAACATAAAAGCCATGTCAAGATGGATCTCCGTCTCCTAGAAAACAGATTGTTTGTCAAGGCTGAGAAATGTGACTTTCACTTGAACTCTATCTCTTTTCTTGGTTACATTTTCGAGAGTGGGCAGGTAAAGCTGGATAATGAGAAGATCCAAGCTGTAGTCGAATGCCCCACCACTTCAACAAGAAGACCATCAATGCTTCCTAGATTTCGCAAGTTTCTACAGACGCTTCATCAGGAACTACAGTATTGTTGCTTCTCCCCTCACCAAGTTAACTTCTACATCCAAGGTTTTTTCTTGGAACCCTGATGCTCAGAAGGCATTTTTCCAACCCATATTCTGACTCAACCAGATCTTGACAAGCAGTTTGTGGTCGACGTGGATGCTTCTGACGTGGGAGTTGGAGCTGTCCTATCCCAGAGAGAAGATACATGTGGTAAGATGAAACCCTGTGCTTTTTTTCTTGCAAATTCTCTCCAGCAGAAAGAAACTATGATGTTGGAAACCGCGAGCTACTTGCCATAAAGTTGGCTCTTGAAGAATGGAGGCACTGGTTGGAGGGAGGTTGCATTTATGGTCTGGACTGATCATAAAAATCTTGAGTACCTGCAGAACACGAAGAGACTGAATTCTAGATAAGCCAGGTGGGCTTTATTTTTTGACAGGTTTAACTTTGTCTTCCCTCTCGTCCTGGTTCTCATAACATTAAACCAGATGCTTTCTCGAGACTGTTCTCAACAGAAGAAGACCCTCCCCAACCAGAGCCCATATTACCATCCTGTGTAATTAGAAGCCTTGAGAGATTGAGTATAAGGTGCTAGCCTATTGGGATAAAGAAACCATACCAACAAGTTGTCCTGACGGTAAACGTTTTGTTCCTACCGCTCTCCAAGCACAAGTTATCCAGTGGGGTCACTCCTCCAGACTGGCATGCCACCCTGGCATAAATTGGACTATTAAAAGTATTCTGAGATGGTTTTGCTGGTCTTATAAGGACATAAAAGAATTTGTGCTCACCTGTCACATCTGTGCCCGTAGCAAAACCTTTCATCATCCTCCTTCTGGTCTTCTACAACTTTTACCCACACCACATCGACCCTGGTCACATCTTGCAGCAGATTTCGTCACTGGGTTGCCTCCATCAGAAGACAATACAGTTATCCTCGCTATTATTGATTGTTTTTCTAAGTTCACTCACTTCATACCTCTACGAAAACTCCCATCAGCCTTTGAAACAGCCCAGATCCCGATCAAACATGTTTTCCACTACCATGGTATCCCCTGTGACATTATTTTTCGATAGAGGGCCTCAGTTTGTGTCCCAGGTCTGGAAGGCTTTCTGTTTTTCTCTCAGTGCCTCTGTCAGTCTCTCGTCTGTATATCACCCTCAGACTAATGGTCAAGCCAAGAGAGCTAACCAGGAGCTTGAGGCAGACCTTCGATGCATAACCTCCCCCATCCCAAGTACCTGGAGTTCCTACCTTGTTTGGGTGGAGTACGCACACAACTCTCACATCTCCTCAGCCACAGGTATGACACTCTTTAAAGCTGCCCTCGTTTTTTTTGCCCCCACTTTTTCCATCCCAGGAACCTGATGTAGCCGTGCCCTCTGTCCAATCCCACCTGTGTCACTGTAGACGAATCTGGAATCAAACTAGAGCAGCTCTCCTCTAAACCAAGGAACGGAATCAGAAAATTGGCTAATTGTTGCAGAACCGCTGTCCCAGAGTACAGTCACAGACAGAGGGTTTGGCTATCGGCCCAGGACATTCCCATTCAACGCACCTCACTTGTGGCTGCCCCTTGCTTTATTGGTCCCTATGTGATTAAGTCTTTTATCAGCCCTGCCTGTGTCCGTCTAAAGTTACCCTCATCGTTAAGAATTCATAGTCTTCCATGTGTCCCAAATCAAACTTGTTCACTCCAGTATTTTGTGCCCTCCAGCCAGACCCCCACCACTTGCCCAACTCATTGATCATCATCCTGCATATACTATCTGTCGCATGTTGGATGATGACATTTGTTTATGTTTATATTCTAATAGTTTTTTTTATATTCTCCGTTTGTTTTTCTTTAGCTTTTATCATCTTTTTTAGGTGACTTATATGAAATTATATGTCCTCTGATAAATGCTGTGGCACAGTCCCACAATATGAGGAAGCTTATTTCAGGTGTGGTATTAATATCTAGGTACTCTTTAAGCTTCACTGTGATGGAGGAGAAGTATTATTATTAAGGAGTGCTGCATTAAGTATCTATTATTTAGATGTTGATCTATGGCCTATATCCCATTTCAGTGACACTGGCTCATGATCATAGATAGTTATAGGTAATATTTTAATGTCTACTACTCTATGTAGCTCAACCTTAGGTGTGAAGAAGTAATCAATCCTCAAATAAGAAGAAACAGAAATACTACAGAAATAGTATACAAAATTCCTGCTTCTTGGAAACTTACTTCTCCATATGTCTACTAGACCTGCTCCAGTGATTGATATTTAAGCATTCTACTCATTCTAGATAGCGAGGTTTTAAAGGTAGGCTGTCGATTTATTGATTGTGACACTACACAGTTTAGGTCTTCTCCTACCAGCCCAGAGCTTAATTCAAAAATCTTATTTAACAATATTGTGATAAATTCAGGCACATCTTTGTTCAGTCTGTACATATTTTATGAGGAATACTTCCATACTATTGATTACCCCATTGAGTAAAATGTATTGACTCTCAGTATCTTCATGTACCAATATTGGTGTGAAGTAGATTTGAGAATGGTAAATGGACTGTACTTATATAGCACCTTTCTAGCCAATCAGGCCACCCAAAGCGCTTTACAACACAATCTGTGCCCTCATTTTCCCATTCCTACACACATTCATACAGCACTTTACTGAATCTCTACAAACTCATTTGGTAGAGTCTAATCAGTGCTTTTGATCACATTCATACACCCATGGGGCACACATCTGAGTCAATTAGGGGATCAGGGTCTTGCCCAGGGACACTTCAACATGTGGTATACTGGTGGAATCACTAGGATCCATAGAAACCAAAAAAGATGAGTTAACAGAGAATATTTATAGCAGCTGTACCAATTTTTTAAATTTACAGCAGTGTCACAAGGAGTGTGGACAATGTAGTAAAATAAGAACCATGTTCTTAAATCTAATACAGGATCCCTGGGGAACTGAGGGATCAGAACAAAAGAGAAACAAAACAGACAACAATTATAATGAATTACCATCAATAATGATCCAGTGGGTTCTAATCAGTGATCACTATAGATAAGCAACAAAGTGCACAGTCAAGGTTAAAACAATGACAGAAGTGTGTCAGGACAAGAACAAAAAAAGGTACAAACACAGGTAAGGCTATATACAAAGTAAAATTAAAATTTCTCTAAAGAAAGGAAATAAAACTAGATTAACAACATAAATCCAAAAAAGGTTAAAAAACAAAAACAACAGGACCTCTATTCTGTAGCTCAAGATGTTTTGCTTATCATCCGAGGAGCTTTCTCAGTTCAAAAAGGAGAGTGTGTGGAGTTTAAGCTTTTAAAGCTGAGATGTTCTGTAAACTAAATTCCATTGCAGATTGCCCTCACACTCCTAATAATAGATGCAGATGAGAAGTGAAATGTCTTCAGCTACAGAATAGAAGCCCAATTTTGTTTTTTTTTAACCTTTTTTGGATTTTCTATGTCCTGGATGGCTGAGAATTTACACCACTATATTAACAACATAAGGTTAAAGTTAAGAATGGAATAATGTTTCAATGTATGGTATGCATTCTTCATGTTTTCAGCAAAGCAGGTAAACATACTTGACAGTCATCATTCTCTGATGAGGGCACCTTCTACTTCACATACTCCATGGCTTTGCTGCGTCCATTGTAGGTCAGCTAGGCACTTTTCCGAGCCCTCCGAAGGATATCCACCACGTCTCCATCATTGTGAACCTTTGCAATAATCACTCATGGTCCCTCTCAATTTTCCGGTCTTCTGCCAGTAGTGTGCAGTGTGATGGTCAAGCTTTATTTCCTGGTTCATCTGCAGCACTTCTTTTATAATTCTTGCAACTGTTTTGGAGGAGTTGGAATCTGGATGGTCTTTAATCCGAATATTATACTGTCTCATTCTCCTCTCCATATCCAGCATTGGACTCTTAGGGTTGTCACTTGTGTTTGCAGGCTGGTCACTCTGGCCTGAAGAGTGTTGATCTCATCAGACCACATTGAGAGACCTCCTGTCACATATTGAATGTCAGCTTAAATCTGGTCCACTTCAGTCATGTTGACCATTTTGGCTCACACTGCTTGTTGCTCAGACTTTCAACATGTTAAAGTCATTCAACAACATCCTTTTGAGTTCCGTATAGATGATTTTTGAATTATCTTCTTTTAAGGATGATAAAATGTTTACTTTGAGTTCTTCAGCAGCCATACCTGGACTTTCACTTCGGGTGGGAGAGGATGCGTCTGATTTGCCTGATGTCTGCCTCATGGTTCTCGCAGGCTGCTTAGCAGATCCTCCAGGATTTCGCAATGTTGCGATCGCAACTATTAACGCAAAATCAAGCAAACCCCGCAAAATCGCAAGTTTTTGCAACTTTGTTCAAAACACCGCAACTTTGACGCAACTTTAACCCCAAATAACTCACGAAGGAGAGATGTGACGTCACATCCTGTTAACATCAGAATGCCGGGGGCACGCAGGAGCAGCGGCCGAAGCAAAGGTGCGCTAATGCTTCACATTTCAGCAAAGGACCGCGCAAAACACAGTGAAGTTAGTTTTAAGTTGGATATTGGATATTCGCGCTCCGCGGAGTTAGCGGCGTTTCTGACCCCCTCGACCTAATCAAGACGATCTTGTGTCAGATGAGAGATAACAAGTTGGTCTCAATTACATTAAAGCACCAAGAGTTTTTGCTGGAGGGCATGACTGTGGTGGTATGGCGAAGTCCGATGTAACGCCGTTGCCTTACGTTTGGCTCTAAATTCCACAAAATCCAGCCATCTTGTAGGCGTTGACAAGCCTCAAAATCTGATCATTTGCCATGAGGTGGAATAACTTCTACATACAAGGTCATAGCTTAATGAAACTGTTTGTGTGTCATAACAGACCAGGGTTAATCATATTCATATGGTCAATATGTGACATCACCTTAGGCCCCCCCCCCTACCAACAGGAAGTAACCTGTTTTCCTGTTGGAGGTTGTCCTTTCTTCTCTCTCAATCATACAAATTTAAGCCTGTGTCAGATGACAAAATAACATGATGCAGAGTTGCTCTCCCAGCACTGACTGGTGCCTGAATAATGTGGGCGCGACAGAATGGCGAACTATTCCCTCGTCGTTTGCATACGGTTGGCTCTAAATCACACATGCATTATCCAATTTGCACCAATATGGATATGAATGACCTGTGTTAACCTCTGAAGAGGCCAATAGGATTATACTGGAATTTGACTCTAGTGCGCCCCCTATAATAGTCTAAGAGTTACATCTTCCTGATACCTCATCCGATCTGCACCAGATTTTTTGTGCATCATCAGTGAGCACTGCTAGACACATTGGGTTGTTGTTTCATGACATCACTTAAGCCCCGCCCACTCAGAGAAGAAACTGAGGATTATTTGGTGATTCCTGCTGGTTTCTCCCAGTGTATGATATAAGATTGAAACCATATCCACTAACTCTTGATGACCGAACATGACATGTTGAAAAGCCTACAGGAAGTCCTCACCAGTCCTTCACCACAAAACAGGAAATGACCGTAGCTCTTGTGTGGAAGGTCGGATTTCAGCCAAAATTTTAAGACGTGCCACCGGACTCATACTGATCTGGGCAGAAGGCGATTTGGGATATTTGCCAAACGCTTCACCTAGTGGACGGTGCGGGAATGGCGTGAGAGCAGTAAAAACCAGAGAACATCCTTTGTCTCCTCAGACAATCTTTGGGGCACTTTGCTGACACTTTGAGGTGATGTGTTTTCCCACATTTTATTTGAGGATTGTCTCCCAAATGCATTTGGTTTTATCTTTGTAATAACCAGTGTTTTCTCTCTGCTTTTGGTAAAATAAATCTTAAAACTTAAGATATTGTCTCTTTCCGGTCTCTTTCCATCAACAAACTTAGGAGAGGTGAAGGACCAGAGAAAGCAGGTGAAAATCTTTACCTCAACAGTACCCAGAGTGCAGACTCATTTTTAAATAGAAAATTAATTTATTAACAAAAAAAATCAAGAAGATGGAAGATGGGTGTGGCAGGCAAACAGGTTCTGTTCAGAAACTTGAGTCACAAAGAAAATACCACAACATTTTGGTGGTATTTATCAAACAAAACTATCAGACTGATGATTGAAATGTTTTCTGCGGTGAAACTTTATATAAATTTTATACATTTTGTCACATTTATCCAAAGTTTAGGTGTCTTCAGCAGACACAAATATGAAGCTTTCCCAATCAGTTTGATCAATTAAAAATCAGCAGTGTACAGTATTAAAACAATACTTTTAAAAGCCAATTTCAATAAATAAATTAAGATAATTCTGTACACGTCCTGCACTAACAATAAAAATGACATAAAAAAACTAGAAGCACTCAGGAAGCTCAAGCCTTAGACTAATTTTTTTTTAAAGCCGTAGACTAATTAAAAAACAGTAGGATCCAGATCGTGATCTAGATTATTACCAAAATTTAATCAAATCAAATCAAGTTTTTTTATATAGCACATTTAAAACAACTGTGGTTGGCCAAAGGGTTGCACACAAAAACAAACAAACAACAACAAAAAAAATATAACACAAATAAAAAATAAAAACAGCCCATTCTTCAATCTCATGCTGTATTAAAAGCCAGTGAGCACAAATGTGTTTTAAGAAGGGACTTAAAAACACCAAGAGCTGAAGCCGGTCTGATCTGGAGGGGCAGCTGGTTCCACAGTTTAACTGAAAAGCCCGATCACCTCTGTGGACCAGCCTGGACCTCGGGACACCAAGGATTATTAGATCTGAGGGATCTTGTTTTTTTTGATAACCCCAACATTTCCTGAAAATTCCACCAAAATCTGTTTATTATTATTATTTTTACGTAATGTTGCTAACAAACATGCAAACCAACCAACAGGTAATAAAAGAAACTGGAGGAAACATAATTTACTTGTTAGCCTTGGTCTCACAGTGACTTGCTTGTGACTCATGTTAGTTCAGTTGTTTTTTTGTTTTTTTCCCCCACATATATCTACACATTTCCCTGGATGTTATTAAGTAGATTGTTTGGAAAATGTAAAATAGCAACTTTGACTAAATATGATGGTATAGTAATTGCCCATGTGTTGTGTGTCTCACCATTGCCGTAGACATGAAAGGAAGGCGAGAGCTCTTTGGCAGCTATTCGGGCCGTTCGACACTCCTCCATGGCTTTCTGAGCCACTCTTTCAGCAGCTTCAGCCTTCCCACGACCATGGCTCATCCTGAACACAACAGGTACTCACAATTACAAAAGCCTCTGCCTTAAACAGAACTAAATGTGTCAAGTTCCGTTTCTTTGGCTTTATTTATGGAGAAAAATGTAATATCTATACCATAAAAAAATCACTTACAGCATTAATATTCAAATACAGTATATTAGGCTAATTTTATAAAATGTAATAGTCCATCTAAGAAGTTGATTTGATTTATTTTGTTAAATGATAACTTCCCTCAAATTACCTGGTGAAATGTGAAAACTATATACACTTCTTGTGAATAATAGTTTTTGCAATTCAAACCCAAAGCTATTCAGAGTATTCTCTCTTTTATAAATGTATTTTAGTACTGGATCCAAACCTAAATTCTTTACCATTTGCTTCTATGGAGCCAGACTCTTTTTTTAATAACTTTGAGTAGTTGTTCTCCAGGTCTTTGAAGATTTTTGTTTTTTATTCGTGTAGAACAATTTCTAAGGAATTGCTTGTTTTTTAAACCACTTAATACTGGTATCTGACTTCTAGCATAAAAAAATAATTGCAAAAACTGTGTTGCATCTCTGCAGAACAGAGACTTTAGCAAAAAAAAAAAAAAAATTCTATTGCGTTATTAGAACATGTATCACAAGTCTGGCAAAAACAGCTTGTTTCCATTTTTGAAAAATGACTAACGTACCAGTTTGAGAGACTTAAAACATTATTTTATAATGATAAGGTGATTTTCAAAGACATGTTAGCTAAAACCTCATATTAATTAAAGGATGGTGCATCTCTTAGATCACAACTCAGGTCTTTGTTGGATTGTTTTTTCCCCATGCCTGGCACTTTCCCAGCTTCCTAATTTAAAACATTGAACATCATAGAGACATATGCAGGGTTTGAGCGCACATGTTTTTTTAGATATCCAATACCTATGTAAAAATACCTTTATATAACTTATCAAAATGTGTTATTGTCTTACTGTTACATAGATTCAACTGAAGAACAAACTGTTTCTGTACAGGCAACAGGTAACAAAGAGCTGAAAGATCCAAATTAAATATGGTTCTTTGCTAAGTTGTCTGTTGTGCATCAACACAACACTGGTTCATCCCTTCACTTTAGGGACCTTTCCAGCAAACAGAAACCCTCAGGGACTGTTTCCTAAGGGTTCTCTGAAGGTCACATTGTGAAAGTTGCAACTAACCTATCTAGGACTAACTAGTTGAGGACTGTGACTAACTGGAAAGAAGTTAGTTTTGTGAAGATTCAGGGAATACTCACTAAAAGTTACTAGAAAGCTTGCTTGTACTTTTAAGGAGTATTTCCTAAAGAATTAGGAGATTAAAAACAATTTTATTGTTAAATTTTTTTTGACAAAAACTTGGAGAACAGCTAAAATACACTGCCTGGCCAAAAAAAAAAGTTGCCACCAAAATAAAGGTTACACACTCTAACGTTCGTTAAACCGCCTTTAACTTTGATTACGGCACGCATTCGCTGTGGCATTGTTTTAATAAGCTTCTTCAATGTCACAAGATTTATTTCCATCCAGTGTTGCATTAATTTTTCACCAAGATCTGACCGCTGTGCAAAGCCTTCTCCAGCACACCCAAAAGTTTGTCAGTGTGGTTAAGGTCTGGACTCTGTGGTGGCCAATCCATGTGTGAAAATGATGTCTCTCACTCCCTGAACCACTCTTTCACAATTCAAGCCCGATGAATCCTGGCATTGTCATCTTGGTGTCATGATTTCTAGTATTTTTTGAGTTTGTTCTTAGTTTTGGTTTTGGGTTCTTGTTTTTCCTGCTTTCTTGGGT
>JAOWBD010000048.1:32423832-32438623 GCA_028566035.1 Kryptolebias ocellatus
CAAGTGGTTTAAAGCTGCTCCAGATAGCTTTGTGCGCGCGTGCAGCTAACTGTGAGTCAATAACATTTAACACATTCAAATTACTAATAACTAACTTCAGTTGTTTTTGGCTGATTCTTTATAAGATGTTGCATGTTTACATAACAAATGTGAAAAGAAGTTACTGGTAGGTTTGTGGAGACGTGAGAATTGTTTAGTCAGCTATTAATCATTACTATATTCAGGATATTAAAGTTGTCCTTGACACTTATTATTTAGTTTGCTACTCTTGGTTTGAACTGTCTCTAAGTTGGTGGAAGCAGATTAATGAGCACATTGCATGGATCTTGTAATTAATATTCTAATTAGTATACTTTCTTTATTTGTGTACTTTATAGAAACCATGCACAAAGAAAGTGTCATTTGAGCAGAACTTAATAAACCACAGAAGACAACTGAAGCCTCATCTTTGACTGGATGCCTGCAGCTTTCCACTAACAATAATCAAACCTTTAGTTCAAATACAAATCAAGATCGCACAGCTGGCCACAACCAAGCACAAGAATGGCTTACCTCAGTCAGTTTTACTGATATTAAACTAAAATTCATATGGTAGTAGCTGACTCTGAAGGCGACAATCTGCAACATGGCCGGAGATTGTGCACATTATTTTCAAAGTTTGATCAAATGGCTACAACATCGAATAATCTGATTAGCAGGTAGCATTCACACTGTTTCTTTCAGATCTTTTTTTTTTGCAAACTTTGCACTATTTTAATCAGTCATATATCAAAACTTTTAGATCTATTGGAAATAATGTGCTACAACTTTTAGTATTTGTAAGTTTATTTACAAGAACAAATCCCCATAAAATACCCTGAGCTCTCTTCATTTTCTTCTACTTCAGAATAATGCCTCTATTCTTATCTTCTTATGTTCTCTTTAACGAGTTTTGCCAATTGTGGCTTTTAGCTATGAATTTACTAATCTTAGCTTTGAGGTACAGTTTAGCTCATTTTAACTTCACCTTCTTCATTAATTCCAGCTCTTAGCGTTCACAGCTATTTCACAGAAAATGTAATTACTTACATCTATAAGGAGCGATCAGTTTGAATAAAAACAGACGGGGATAAAAACTTGCTCAGGAAACAAGAGTCACAAAGAAACTTTATATAGTTTTCAAGTATTCAAAACTGTTAAATAAGTACAAGATGTGTTCACATGATTTACATATTGGACAATATATGCACTGCCCATGTTTAATTCTCTTTACATGTTTCCCACACAACACGCTAACATGGCTGCAATCTATTCACATGTGGGGTTTGTAATCCACTGGAAGTTGTCTATTGGAGAGAGAGCACACAGATGGACAGCTGGAAGAGTTTACAGTGTCTGATTGGCTGACGGAGGGAGTGGGAGGGGCTTAGCTGCTGGTGATGTGGACCGTTCAGCTGATCCCTGGGTCTGGATGAGCTGACAGTGTTTCAGGAGGACCGTGTTCTCAGCAAGACCAAAGACCAAACAACCGCTTTTTGTCTGGATGGGGTGTTTGTGTCGTTAGCAAAATACCTCATCAATCACCGAAATGATCTGAATGAACCTGTCATCGATCACAGATTAACATTTGGAGGAAACACAACTTAAGATGGTCAAAATAGCAATCTTAGCACAAACATGGTTCTAACTTGGTCAGTTGTACAGATATTGAGCTCCAATCATCCCCAACCTACACTCAAAGTGCTAAGATCATGCCATTAACTGTCGGAAACAACTGTGTTAGCAAAATATTTAATGACACTCTCAGAAAGTAACCATTAAATGTAGTTAATCCACCTTTGCCAAGCTGGCAGTCATTCCCAACATACACTTTCAGCACTAAAAGATCATGTGAGAGCTCACAATCGCAAAGATGGCACCAAATTATTTTCAAACCTGCTACAACTCCATCCATGTGAGTGATGGGCACACCTCGTTCCATCTGGGGTGATCCAACCTCCAAAAGGCAGAATGTTAGAGACAAAGCATTTCATTTAAGCTAAACATGGTTCATCTGTAACATTCTGATAGTTGGACTTCTTCATTTCAACTAAAACTTTGAGTCGCATGTTTGGATCGACACGGCCACGGTCCACCTGGAACACCAAACAGGAAGTCAAAGTAGGACATGATTCTCCAGACTGTAGAGTCAGTGACAGTCACGAAACAGTGAGTGGAATCACAGAAAGTTCTTCTGTCGGTTCTGCCTGAACATCCACGTGGGCCATGTTGTCATTTCAGAACAAAAACAACAAAAAAATCAGCTCTGCTTATTTACTGATGGTTTATACAACACTCTGTGCTTTTATTGTGAAAGGTAAAGTAAATGAACGTGATTCCTGCAGGAATGACTGATGAGAAATAATTATTCATAAATATATCAATAAAATAAATAATTGCAAAGAAAGGATTTAGTTCTCTTCAAATGACTGTATTTGTTAGGTTTTTTTTTTTTTTTTGGAGAATTTAAACTTTTAGCACCTAGCTCGGATATGCACCATGAAACAACTAAAATAATCCCGTTAACGAACTACCTCATCACCACCCGCCGCTGAAAAGCCACGGTCTGTGTTTGACTGTTAGCAAACGATCTTATGAACCAATACATGAATTTTAATGAAATAATCCTTAAATGAACTTCTGGAGTCGACCCAGTTCAAGGTAGCTGCCACAGCTAATCCCCTTTACAGACACTAAAACGCCTTTAACTCAACCAATCAGAATTCAGCTCTCTCTACAAACTGAGATGATGTTAGCTGCTTTACAAATTAAACCTGATTCACCACATTGATTGTTAGGAGCTGAAAAAACTGAGTTCATCAGCTCAATATAGTGTAAACAAATGAAGAAAAATAAAGTCATTCCTTAAAAATGTCAGTCTAAAAACTTAGATTAAATGGATAAAACTATAGTGATCCATCTAAATGTTTCTCCAAGTATTTATTTCTCGATTCACCTGAAATATAAGAGAATATCAGGGTGACTCAGAAGAAACAGGTTTGTTTGTTTGAGTTTCAAGAATAAAGTTGAAATTGTACCAGAACCAAGCCACCACTGGTGCAGTAAACTTATAATTCAGAACTGGTTGGAATTAGAACGTTTCTGCTGTGACAGTGAAAGTAAAGCTTAATGAGGATATCTGACAGTCCCCCCCCAGCCAGAACCTCAGGCCTCAGGATGATGCTCAGCTTCTACCAAATCAAGTCTGAACTCAGGATCTCTACAGCTGACAGTTATTCCACCTTTGTGTTTGCTAAGGTAGCTGTGACGGCCATCTTGAATTAGATTGACCCAAAAAGCAGAGACACTCCCAATGACTAATCTGCCTGTTGGTTCGTGAGATATTTCAATGAGCACAAAACTTTAGGAAGATTTGAAGAATTTTCCATAGTTTCCTATGAGATCTGTAACCATGGTAACTCAGTTAAAGCACCTGTCCTGCAGCCCAGGTATTGGTTCTGAAATCTAAACTGCTCAGACAGTGATATGTACCTGCCACAGAAACCTCCCTGTGCACAAGGCAGGTACCAAAAACAACAAATCCAGTTCGGTTTACTGTCTGGAAACACTATTCAGACATTTTTACTTTGTAAAAATCTAAAAATAGAGATATCATTTCAACTTTAATCTTCAAACTATGAAGAGAGAGAAAGAAAAAAAACAACTCCCACCTCATGCCCTAACACACTATCGTCCCAGAAGCCAATCTGTGGTCAGTTCCAATTTAAACAAGCAAACATGTTGACTAAGAACTATGTTACAGCTAAATCTGCCGTTTATTATTACCAGTAAATATCTTGGATGATTTAATGATGCTTGTGTGAATAAACTCATGATTTCAAACTATGAACAAGACAACATTAACTTAATTACCAACTGCTCATTGCAAAACAAATAAAAAATAAACAATCTGTTATGAGAACATGGCACCAGAAGGACGAAGTGATGCTCTAATGCCTCTGGATCACCCACTCCACACAAAGCTTACACACTATGAGACAAAAACAAACAGCTGTGTATGAGACAGACGGGAAAATCACCAAACTGTACACTTTCTACATGTCCATGATGAAATATAACAAGTGCATTCACTGAAACAGACGGTTCAACCTAAAAGAAACCCTCTGTTTTCACTTGGAACTCAGATTGCTGAGAAAAGAGAGAACCAAAGAGTTTGTCATTTTTCAGGATTACAACCAAAAATCAACTTGAGTTGAAGTGAAGAACAGAGATTTGTTTTAGGTTAAGAGCACCCTCACTTAGATTCTTGATTTTCAGCATTTTTTTAAATTCCTTCCTTTACATCAACACAACAGTCGATCAGCGGCTCATCTTTATTTACACGGAGGTCCGACGCTCACGCATTCAGCCTCAGAGACTGATCCTCTCTCCTCCTGGAGGAGATATCGATGTCTATAGAATCTTTGCCCACGATGAGGCGCAGCCGCTTAGCTGGAGGAAGTGGAATGAAGTCGTCCTCAAACTCGTTGTGGAAGTAGTCATCGTCATCCTCCCCTTCCTCCTCGTCATCGTCAGACGAAGGTTCTGATAGGACCTTCTGGGTCCGATGCGCACCGTTCCTGCTCTCCAGACTCGGAGTCACTCCCCCGTTGTAGGACATCTGCTCCACCTTAGTCTGGGCTATTCTCCGGGCATCATCCTCCCTCTTCAGCTGGATCTTCAGTTTGGTGGCGTTGCTGTGGACTCCCGGCGAGAAGCCATTGTTGAGTTTGGCCACATATGAGCTGCCTTTGTCCTTGTCATGGTCCTTGCTGAACTTGATGCTGATCTTGCTGGAAGAGGCCGGGTTGAGCGTGGAGGAGCCCACGTGGTCGCTGGGGTCATTGGTCTTGCTGCTACTGCTGTCCCTCCGCCGGCGGAGCGTCAGTTTGGGAATGCCCGTGTTGTTTTCCAGGATCAGTTGAGCATCATACCGTGTGATCCTACGCTTCTTTTTCCCCTTGTCCTGCGAGCGGCAGCTACTCTTGCTTTTGTCCCTGCGGAGGGATTTGCTGCCGTTGGTGACGCCGTTGAAGTCCCTGTGTCTGTCGGTGAAGTTCAGCAGCATGTTTCCACAGTCAGAGAAGTTGGTAGCATGGGCTACAGCTGCCGGGGTGAATGGCTCACAGTTGGAGCCTTCACATTTAATCGCCCGCTCAGTTCTGGGGTGCGCTGGCCGTTTCTGGCTGGTGCGCGTGCTTCTTCTGGCATAGCCGGCATCTAACACCGGCTGCTGGAACCCGACTCCATGGTGGAGGTACTCGTCCATGTCCGCAGGCTCGGTTTTAATGACCACTCCACCAGGAACTGGGCTCAAGCCATCCATGGCACTGGGCTCCAGCTTGACACCAGCGGCCAGGTCCTGGGCCTTCACAAATGTCCTTGTGGACCTGCGAGTTCTGTAAGTGGAACCCTGGCTGCCCTCGCTGCTCTGTACAGCATGAAGGCTGCCGTTCTCCTTGGCAGCATGCCGAGTGATGCAGCCCCGCTGGCCCAGCGGCACCACTTCCTGTCCATCCTTCGGCTTCTTGACGGTGATGGCTTTACACAGCGCCACCTTGGGATCCCTGAGACCCAGCTGGTCAGCCTCGGGTTTGGCAGACGCTCTGGGCTCCGCCCCTCTCCTGCGACTCCGCAGCTGGACTTTAATGAGCGAAGGCTTGGATTTTAGTCTCTTTGGTACCCTGTTATTGTTTATACGACCTTGTTTTGAACATGAGGTAGAAAGGGCTCTGGACAAAGTCTGTCTGCTTTGAGTCCTGTTTTTATACTTCAGGCCAGATGATGATGACGACGAAGATGATGTTCTTTTTCTGGCAGCTGGTGAGGAAGACAAACAGTAGTCCCTCAGCATTAATGATATGAAGCTGATTTAGCCCGTGTAAAATCATCAAGATGTGAAACTCTTTGAGGACTTACACTGATGTGTTTTTGGCATTTCCTGAGAGTCTACATCAGTGTGGGAGCCCACAGAGTGACTGTCCGAGCTCCGGTTTCCTTCTCCGAGTTTCTTCAGTCTGTTGAGCCGCTTGTCCGTTTCCCGCAGCCCGTACTTGCTGTTGATCACCGGCATCTCCACCGGCAAGCCAGCTTTTGATTTGAAAGCACCGGTACCCCGTCTGCATGAAACAACCAACAGAAATGTATTCATCATTCACCGTTCTGCTCAAACCTTGGAAATGACATTATGCACAATCCATGTGACTTAGTGAAACGTCACACTCAGAGGAAATCATGCCAAGGTGGGAAACAAAGTAACGTGCACAGCCTAGAATACAGTTTTGTAAGCTGTGCAGTGATTTTCAGTGACCTCTTACACCCAGGAATCAGTCAGACCCCAGCTGAAAACTGAGCTCAGGTCTGCGCAGCATCCTGATGGTGACAGCGCAGAAACCTTTCAGGAAAACGTCTTGGTTTGTTTGTTTTCCATCAAAAAAATAAAGCTGAAATCAAGCTGTTGTTTTTGGTGAAAACGTCACAGTTTCCTGCTTTCATGGAGGACGTGACCGAAGGGAGCTCCAGCATCAGATCCTGATGTTTCAAACTGGTTAAAGCTGTTTTTTCTCAAAGTCTGTTATTGTTTCATGAATTAGCTGTAGTTTTCAGTGAATTCAGCTTCAGCATGGACGTGTCCAGGTTGAAAACAATGTGAAGCAGACATGGACATTTAACACACTAAATGTCCAATATTTTCACTCTGACGGACTGTTGATACAGATCCATAAACAACTGTAACTTGTTTTTTATTTCATGACTAAAACTGAAATGTCGAGATTAAAGTGGAAATATTATTGCTAAAAGGTCATCTTTTAAGCCTAAACTAAAAGAAGTGCTCTGATCATTTCTTGTTATTGTATCTGAGGGTGATGGGGCACTTTTACTGGGTTCCCAGCGAAGTAACGCAGGGTTTTATTTGAAGCAGTCTGATATGCGGTAGCTCAGTGGTCAGGCCCAGGTTGCGTCAGGAAAGACATCTGACGTACAACAGTTGCCAAATCTTCTGTGGGAGTTTGCTCGCTGTGGCAACCCTGCAGGAGGGAGCAGCTTGAAGGATGAAGGGGGGGAAAAACTTTCCCACTGCAGGGAACTCACAAAACTTGTTTTAATCCTACACAATAAGAGTCTCAACACATTCACTGAGTGCTAAATACTTTGAAAACTCCTGGTGGTCTATGCTGCAACATGTGTGTTCCTGGGGTCCAGATGTTCAGACAGGTTTTTGAGGGTGTCACTTAGTGTATGTGTTGGAGTCTCTTACTGTGAAGGACTGAAACAAGTTCTGTTGGTTCTGCTGCAGGTTTTTATCAACACGTCCATGTTGTTGTGCAATATGAGTGCACTAACCTTTCACACGTATAGCATTCACAAAACTCATTGTTTTCCCCAAAGAACCCGTCTCCATAATAACAGGAGATTTCCTCTCCTGGTTCAATGTCCCTCAGAACCTTCACGCAGGCCGTGTCCCGTCCCGTCGACACAAACTGCAACAAAACAACAACAATAAGCATTTCAAACCAAAGTATTTCCCCACATCAGATTTCCTCTGGTTTGACTTTTTTGTTCTACCTTAATTGTTTCAGATCAGGAAACAAATGTTAATATCAGACAAAGATAACCTGAGCAAAGACTCAATGCAGCTTTTAAATGATGATTTCATTTCTTAACCAAGCTGACAAAAAGCAGAAGCAGGAGAAATCTGTAACGATGGATTTCCACAGGCTAACACCGCTCCTTGGATCCCTCCGTCAGGCAGCCTTACCTTACAGTTTGGTCGGCAATCTGAGAGAAAGAAAATAAACTCTGTTAGACATCCAGAACTTCTCCGTGTGCGTCTGCAACACATCAGGTGTACAGGTTTGTACCGTGATTGATGAAGGCGGCGGGGCCGAGCCACAGCTGAGCACAGTTCTTGCGTGTGGAGTACATGACGCTGAAGTCGTTCTCGCCATGGCGGAGCAGCAGGTTCTCCTCGCTCTCAGACAGCTCAGCGATGCAGCCCACCAAGTACTCAATCTTATCATTTCTTTTCCTGCAACATTACAAACAGGCCAGCTATGAGCAGCCATTTCACTGACTGGGTGAAAGTCCTCATCCAGACCTCACTTTTTATTGTTGCTGTTCAAGAGAGCCATAAAAGATTATAAGAAAGTTCAATACCTTGTTGGAAGTAAAATTCTGTTTTCTGTCAAACTGGGTTATCTTTGCTGTTATTCACTGATTCAACTAATGAAATGAGAAGGAACTTAAGGGTCTTTCACAAACACTTGAACCTGGGACCTGTATGCCTTCTGGCTGCCTCGGTGAGATTTCTGAGTGGCCCAGAGTGGCGGGGGGCGCTGAAGCTAACCCACCCTGATGCATCTTTGTGTCACAAAGTGACGCAGTAACAGAGCCATAATGGTGGACACTCAGCAGCAGCATAAAGACGGACTGGTCTTTGTGGCCATTTTGCAGAAATGTTTGGTAAAAGAGCTTGTATTTCTGTGACAGGCTGCTGGATCCAATTAAGCTGTAGGTTATGTGACAACACGACTCTGCTTTCATTCCTCTGAAAATGTTCAGGTACAAAGGCCTGACACCGAGGGAAACTCTGACAGACCATCAGAAAGCCTAAAGAGCTCCTAATCAAGAGCAGGCTCCAGGGACGTCTGGATCATTAGGACAGAAATAAATAGCTGAGGACTGGATCAGGAGTTTTCCCACACAGACGCAAAGAAAGTGGTTATCTCACCATTCCTTTGTGGCTACAATTTTAGCTCCGTTCTGCTCGGATGAATAACGATTGCAGGGCAGAATCTCAAAGCCGCTGTCTGCAGCGAACATCCGCAGATAAACAAACACCTGTGTAAAACAAAACGTTAGCCTCTGATCTGTCAGACAGCTGCCTCAGAAGCTTCGAAAAGAAGTGTTTACATGTTGCTTGAAGAGCTTTTCCTGAGCCTTGGACTTGTGGAGGAAAAGATTTCGGCACCAGTCTCCTGACGTCAGAGCTTTGTAAGCTTTCTCCAGGTTGTCGTGTTTCTTGAAGCGCTCGATGATTTCCTTCAGCTCCTCTTGTCTTCCTTTGATTGGTCGAAATCTGCCAGGAAACATTTAAAAAGACAGTTTAAGGCCTGGCATTCTTTGAAGGAATGCACATCGCCCGCCTTTGACATTAGGATGTAGAGGAACGGCAGAGGTGGAAACCCCCTTCTCGTGGGATCTGGTAGCCTTCAGAGTGTGTGTTGTGAAGGATTCTCAGCTACTACCACAACAAACTTTTAGCTCAATAAATGTCAAACTGACTGAGCTTTAGTTATTGTTGTGCTTTTTAAGGTCAGTTGGCTGTGGCAGCCATCTTAAAGGAGGTTAATCAGTTGTAGACGTACATCCAGTGTTTACTTTCCAAAGGTTTTATTAAAATCTATTTTGGTACCAGGCAGACACACGAACACACACAGGTAAAGACATTATTTGGCGGCGGGCGATGTTCCTCAGCTGAGGCAGACTGACCTGGTGTTCATCTTGTGAGTCTGAAAGCCCAGGTAAGGATCCAGGATGAGGCTGGTGGTCAGGTCATCGTTCTCACACAGCTCCTTGGCCGTCATTCCTGAGGAGGGCACGTAGCGCCGCTCTGCCTCCAGACTGGCAGCGTTACACCCTGAAACACACACACACACACACACCGCTGTTAGGGGGCAGAGGCTGCGCAGCCATCACAAAGCATCAGTCTGAACTCACTGCGGCTACATCGACGGCTCCTCTGGTGGCTTCTGATTTGGTGCTGCGCCACCCGCTGGGAGTGCTGAGAGCGAGTCTGGCTCACGGGCTGCTCGGCAGTCAACTTGTTCCCGTGGCGTCTGCCATTTACTACCATGTTCTTGGATTCGCCCAGCCACTTCATGCCCACAAGCCCCCTGCTTCAGTTGCATTTAGTCTCTGAGAGGAAGCAGTGCTCTTCAGTGGGGAAGACTGGGATCTGGAGTTTTAAAACTAAACACATGAAAAAGAAATGCATAAAAATGGGATCCTGAGGCAGCATCCACACTGTTGTTTTCCTCTGTCTTCCTCATACTTGATGCTGTTTTACCTATCGATATATTAAAAAGTTCAGTTGATTGGGAACAGGGTGCTATGATTTTGTTTTTGTAACTTTTTTTTTTTTTTCAAAAAATGTAACTTTATTTAAAATAAAATTAACCAAAGAAATACATTGAGTTATTTTCAATTGTTTCAAAACATTGTTCCCTTTGAAATCTGCTTCTTTTTGTCTTCTTATGTGACGTTTAGCTTCTAGCTGCTCAGGTTAGCCTTCAGCTACTCATTTGCCTGGTTTAGATTCTGGCTGCTTATCTCTTCGGTTCAGCTCTTAGCTCCTTTTTAGTTCTTAGCTACTCTTCTGCTCAGTTTAGCTTTAAAACGGCTGTTTAAGCTTCTTAAACAAATTTCAGCGATCAGAATTCACACTCCATTTTAGCAGATTTTTTTTTCCTAGTTTGGTGTTTGTCATTAAAACAAAGTCACCAAGTTTGTTGGAGCCCTTGAAAGTTTTCCCAGAGAGGAAGAAATGCTCATCTCGTCATTTAAAAGAAGATGAAGCCAGTCATGATGATTAAATCTCCATCAGAACTGCTTTCAGCTGCTGCTGTAAATGACTCTGCAGTGCCTCCCACTTGTCACTCCAAACACTGCAGCAGCTTTCTGTCAGCTGAACACAATCCTCCTCACAGACTGATCAACCAGAACATTATGACCATCCACCTAACATTCAATACGCTTCCATTTTATCAATAGAGGATGTTCACGTAACTTCTATGTGATAAATGAACAGCAGGACCCAAAGTTTCCCTGCAGAACTCCCACTGCCTCCGCCCACCACCTGCTTCCCATAATGCACCTGGTGCACGGTCCTCCCCAGGTAAGAGACACATACAGGGACCTGTCCATTTCCATGGTAGGAGAACCTGGGTCAGCATGGACACCCTGACCCAAACACAACAAAGTGGGATGTTCTGTGGGTTCTGTCAGAAACAGGAGCTCTTGGCTCAGAGCAACACGAGCTGACTGTCAGGACACAAACATCCTCCTGTCTTTTTTGACAACTTTAAAAGTGAGCTTTTAAAGTCAACTCAAAACTGTTCAATCCCTTTTAGTTCTTTAAGGACAATGCTCACTAGATGCCAGAATTACTCCAGGTGGTGGTCATAATGTTATGGCTGGTTGGTGCATCTCTTTGAGCCTGCAGCGCCCCCCAGTGGTAACCTTAAACACAGCAGCAGCTACTGTCAGGTGAACTCGGTTTTATTCATTGTGATTGAAACAAATAAAGCCCTTCTGTGGCCTGTGTCGGTGTGTGGCTCTCCTTATTACACACAGAGAACAGATTCCTTTCAGCTGCGGGGTCGGCTCTCACACAAGCCGGCCGTTGTAGCAGCTAGCATCGCAGTGTTAGCTCAGAGGATAATCTAACAGCATTCCGATCAGGATAATGGGGCTGTGGGAACCCGGAAGGCCACGCCAACATCTGAGGCTGAAAATGTTGACATGTCGCGGTGGTTCTGACCCAGCAGCCGTCGGAAACAAAGAGGCCCGTCGAGCACAAGGAGCCGAGCTGAGCTGAGAGCGATTATCGCCGGTGTGACAGAACAACGTCCGCCACACCACAGTCCCAATGCTAGCCCAAACACACCCAGAAACATCGGAATAAACCCAGTTTAAATGTGTAAAAACGAGTCGCTCTCAGGAGCACGGGAATATCCCGAATTAAACAGAACCCGGTGAAACATCCGAACGAGCGGATTTAAACGGCGACAAACATCACTTACTGCCACTTTGTGCCGTGTTAGCTGGAACTTCAGCTTCGATGAAAACACGATGCAGCTTCCCGTCCCTTCGCTATAATCAATAAATACATTAATCCATTCTCAGTTGCACTCTGCTGGACAGAAACACCGAACCGACACCGATCCCAGAACCGGCGGGGCTCGGCTCTGAACACCGACTTTAACGGCTCCGAACACGGCGTTAGCTCCGGCTGCTCGGATCCGTTAGCCTGCTTAGCTCCCCGGGCTAAAGCTCCGAGCTCCGGCGCGGTTAACGGGCAGCTCCGGAGCCTACAGCCGGCAGGAGCCAGCCTCCTGCGGCTGAGGGAGGCTGAGAGAGGCAGCGAGCGGCCCGGAACATTATTTATCCCAGTGGCTGTTCGCAGGTAAATAGAAGGCTGGGAGCTTTTCACGCGTTAAATGCCCACAAACACACAAGGTATACTCACACGGTTATCGGCCCAGAACCCACGGAACCGAACACAAGTCCCCATGCAAAGCTGTCACGACACTCTCAACAAATTCATCACAGGAAATACATTATTTTATTAGATTTTTTTCCTTTAAAAATTAACATTAAAATTCAAGATGGCGGCCTGGCACAGACGAGTGCGGACCGCAGCACAGCCATCCGAGAGAAAGTAGATCCGATAACACGCAACCGGTTCCGTTCGTCTGCGTCGAACCGGGACACGGCACGTCAGCGTCCGGGTCCGAACCCTCACACTGAGCGCCGCAGGTGACTTTTATTACTTTCATTTTCTGTAAGAGTGAAAGGGTGAGAAACAGTGGAAGTAGTTTTGTTTTTTGTCAGTCGGATGAACACTAAAGTAGTGCTGCAAACATAAACAAACATCTTTACGCTTCCTAAAGAACCCAGAGGTGGTAGGCAAGTTCGGTTCTGCAGCAGAACCCGACCGGAACTGGCGAAGTTCGGTCCACAAACACCAACAGACGCTTTAAGCTCATTCTGCGGGGGTTAAATGAGCATTTCCTCACTTGTCCTGCTGAGTAATTAATCAGCAGCTTCAGGATTTGTTCCTGATTATCACCAGACTAGCTGTTGACCTGCTGATGAAGGAGAAAACAGGACCTTTTTCGAGGTCAGGGATTCAAATGTCCTGTATTAACTAAAGGTCTGCAGCATCCAGCACCTTTCTTCTCTGATGCCCAACAAGAAGCTGGGAAGGCTGACGGTCACACGTGTTAATTTTTATGTTTATAGTGTTTTATGTAGCGATAAAAACTACTTTTCAGTTCCTGTTTTGCAGAGAAAACCCTGAGCTCAGATGCAATGGAAGTCAATGAGAGCTTGGGTGTGTGAGCCCTTTGCACTCTGGGGAGAGTTGAGAAAAAACACACAAGTCCCACAACAGTGAGAGACACACTGTGTAGGAAAAGAGAAAACTACCTACAGTTTAATTTATAAGAAACGTAAGCAAAAGTTGTTTGCAAGTGTTTGAAAGTTTATACATCATCACCCTGGTGAAGTTTCTGTGGTAATAAGATGAGCTCGGTCTAAACCTCTGACATGAGACAGCAGATGAGCTAGGACTAACAGAAAGTCCTGTCAGGTCACCTCAGGTAGACAGCAACTGAGCTAAACTTTCATATTTCATGCTGACTCAGTTCTCTGACCTGAGCAGAAAAGTCTCTTTATGATAAAAACAGAAAGTTATAATAATACAAAGTTCAGCATTCCCACTGTTTACCTGTTTATAGTTTCTTTTTTTATGTTTTTTTTAATCAGATGAGTCCTGTTGAGATTAAAAGATCTTTTTGCAAACTATTTCTGCACATTTTGTGCTATTTCAGTGTGACGTCACAGCCAGAAACAGGAAGATGGTTCCACCAGAGAGGAGGCTGAGAACTGGAAGCTCTGCCTCCTGTTCTACTTTTAAAGGCTTTAGGAACCACAAGTAAACCTGCAGTCTGTTCTTATGCTACTTTTAGCTTTTAGCTACTGTCTTGCTAAATTTGGTTTTAAGCTACTGTTTTGCTCATTTTAGCTTTCAGGTACAGTTGCTAATTTTGGCTTTCAGCTATGGTTCTGCTATTTTTAACGTTTAGCTCCTGTTTTTCTGACTTTAGTTCTGTTCTGCTTGTTTTAACTAAATATTCGGCTAATACTTCATCTTTCAACAAGTCCTAACAAACACTCTCTGTACTCAGCATTCACACAGCATTTTCCTTATAGAAGAAGTTGATTTGAACATTTCCACATGCACAGAACCAAGCAGTTGTGAGGAGAGCAGCAAAGATATGTTGCACTTGACCTGCAGAAACCAGATTAAAACCATTAGTGAATGTTCCTACAGCACTGAAGCGTTCTGACGTTCCTGTGTTCTGCTGGTACGCTGACATGTCCTGGAGTGCTGCCCAGAACCTGGTGGGCGACCATGTCTCTGTGGTTCACAGTGAGTGGGCTGCATGTGTGAGAAAGCTGCTGCCATGAAAACCACCTGAACAGACCCCTGACCTCCTGACTGCACCCAAGCTCAAATACGCCAACCATCCAACACTGTGGAGAAATAAAGGCCAAGCACTCCTAGAAAGAATGCACCTCACCCGCCATCTTTCAGTCAAGTCAGTTTATTTATAAAAGCTCATTAAAAACAACAGGTTGTAACCAAAGTGGTGGAGAATCATAATTATAAAAGACAAAGGGAAAAACAGCAATTAAAACAAGTTTAAAATAATTTTAGAAAATGTCACACAAAAATAAATAAACTGTGAACATCGTACCAATAAAAGACTAAATCAACTCATCAACATCAGTGAGAACAAATGTGTTTTTAAAGGAGTTTTAAAAACAGAAAGTGAAAAAAACCCGTCCAATATTAAAAGGGAAGACTGTTCTAAAGTTTAGGAGCCATGGCAGGAAAAGCCCAATCTCCTGGATGGATGGATGGATGGATGGATGGATGGATGGATGGATGGATGGATGGATGGATGGATGGATGGATGGATGG
>JAOWBD010000048.1:32443737-32456688 GCA_028566035.1 Kryptolebias ocellatus
TGCACCTTTGTGAGATCCCTGTGAATAAAACATGTTATAAGGCTGTAATGAGTTTAACAGAAATGAGAGATGAACACCAACCAAACTTTACACATCTGACTGTGGTTTGGTGTTGACACTTACTTTTTTCATGGCCTCTTCATAACTTGCACTGTTTACGGCTTTTACACCTTCTGTCTGACCTCACAGCCCTACAGTCCCCCTGTGTTGTTCTTCACTCCACATTTATTTTGTATGTTTTCTACACATTTTCCCACACCCAGGGCATCTTAGCTGTCATCTGCACACCACAGCTGTGTGATTATGTCTGTAGCACTTAAAACATTGGAGTACAGAAGAGAAATAGGGCCTATCTGTAAAACTCCAACATCCTTTTTTACCTCTGTCAGGGAGTTTATTCCAGCATTATTGATATGCTGCTAACTCTTTCTAAATTATCGTTTTTCAATATTCTTGTAGCTCTGCTTACCTCTGCATCATGAATGCTTTGTTTAAGATTCTTTGTCAAAAGGGATCAATATAATCCCTCCTTTTGTTACTTTGATCCTTCTTTCTGTCACATTCTTTTTACAGATGTTTTCAATGTGTAAAACATTATTTTTCTGCTCTTCAGTTTTCACAAAAACAATAAACTCCAATCTCTAACAATCTTAACAAAGTGGACTTCTCCAACCTTCTTTTTTACTTCCTTTGACAATGTTATTAGGTTTAACTGTATGTTTCAGGGTGGCATGGTGGTGCAGTGGTTAGAGCTGCCGCCTCACAAAAACATGTTGCAGGTTCCCCGCCTGG
The DNA here is from genome assembly GCA_028566035.1 of Kryptolebias ocellatus. NCBI lineage: Eukaryota > Metazoa > Chordata > Actinopteri > Cyprinodontiformes > Rivulidae > Kryptolebias > Kryptolebias ocellatus. The sequence goes on from JAOWBD010000048.1 coordinate 32,444,530, forward strand.
CCTTTCTGTATGGAGTTCACATGTTCTCCCTGGCATGCATAGGTTTTCTCCAGGTGCTCTGGTTTCCTCCCACAGACCGAAGACGTGTGTGTGTTAGGTTAACTGGTAACTCCAGCTTGTCCCTAGGTGGACCCCCACCTCTTACACAAGGACTTCTGTGGACAGGAACCAGCTCCCCTGTGCCCTGAAAGAAAAAATGTGGGTAAAGAAAATGAATGGATGGATTTAGAGAATTGCAGCTCAATCCACAGGTTTAGCCAGCAAACCGTGTTTTACACAGACAATTATTGAGAATCAAGCCTCATCGTGGCCTACAAAACTCTACTGTTAGCCATGCTAAAAAAAGAAGAAGAAAATAACCATAAGGATGTTGGATGTCTAACATCCATCCATCTATCCTCTACTGTTTATCCGGTCTAAGAGAGAAACCCAGACCTCCCTGTAGTGACTTGTTCTTTTCACAAAACACAAAACAAAATGAACCTAAGCCACTGAGGGGCTGCTGACTGGCACTTAGTTGATGCATCGTCCTCTTGGATCCATTCTTCTTATGATTACAGAGCATTTATTGATCTTGCGCTCTCTGACAAGATGCACTCTTTTAAAGTTGCACACTTACAAACTTGACTGTTAGGTTAATCCAAAAAACAGCTCACAAAATTGTTGCAACGCAATAATCACAAACAAACAACGACGAAGAAGACGACAGTCAAAAAGCTGTGTTTCTGCTGCAATCAGCACACCTGCTGACAAGTTACCTGTGACTCCATTTAACACACATAATGCCACCCACAGTGACTTTTAGGTATTCCACCAAGATAAAATATAAACACAAACCCCATATATGGCTCTAATACTCCCTCTCCCCAGCAACATTCTCCAGCTCCTCCTGGGGGATCCCAGAGAGGATACATAATCCTGACTGTCATCCCAGCTGAGAACCATCCCAGTGCACGCTGAAGACACCAACAGAACCACATCATCTGCAAAAAGCAGAGACAAGACCCTGAGCTTCCCAAAGCAGACCCCCTCCTCTTCACCACTGCGCCCTGAGAACATGACAAACATGATCGGAGACGAGGGACAGCCCTGGCAGAGTCCAAGCGGACACAGCTCTTGCTTTGATTATGCAGGGGCCAGATTACGATGGGCGACAGGTGCAAACGCTCAGCAGACAGCTCAACATGCTGCAAACACATGAAGGATGCAAACTCCAACATACACAAAGCAAAAATGCTGCAAGTAACAAAAAACACTAGAAAAAACAAAAACACCAGAAAGTCAGAAAAGCTAAAAACTCACTCCACAAAATGGAAGTGGTGAGAAGTGGTCAGAGGTGGCAGTCCTGTCTAATAAAACAAGTCAACATTAAACTATAATAAATACTCATTTAAAAATAAACAATGACATTGTTATTATTATGATAACTTATAACTAATATTAAAATAATAAATTGTTATTAATAATTAATTAACACTCTACTGCATGCATCACTGTTCCAACATGGGAAACAAATCAAATCATATTTTTGGGGTGTATTATGGGGTGCGCTGCTGTGTGGAAACGTTGAGCAATAATGGAAACTACATATTCAGATTCAGATTTTATGCAGTGCATCATGAAATTCTTATTTCACTCAACTTTCTTATATAGATATAACTGGGGGGAGGGTTCACTAGAAAATGTTCAAATTGAATTTTAGAATCTCATTTCTATGTGTTACAAACACTCAACCTGAACTCATTCTCACGTTTGTCATGTGGAAGAAGCAGGTGTGTCCTGTTCTCAGCCCGTCTGCAGAACAAATGTATAACTTTAAAAACAACAACACATATGTGTCTTTGGCTTAGTGGTCAGCCTTGTTGCCGGTGGTTCGAGTCCAGTGTCTTTCTGTGTGGTGTTTCCATGTTCTCCCTGTCTGAGTGTGTGTGTCAGAGGTTACTGTCTCCATGTAGGAGACAGTAACCTCTGACCTCTGACCTGTCCAGGTGTGTCCTGCTGTAACACAAGCTCCAGCTTCCCCAACACTATCTGTCCTTCTGTGCATTCATTTATCTGTCGTCTGTTTTGTGCAAATGCATTCAAGAATGAGTAAGTAAGGAATTCACTGGTTCTGCTGGTTCCTTAACTGCATCATGTCGCCATTTGGGAACAAAACCAATTTACTGAATAAAAACTCACAAAAACAAAAACATATGGTACAAACTACAAACACCTTCTACTCGATACTGTTTTAACTGGCAAAACAACAATCAATAATGTTGAAAACAATTATTAAATATAATCATTTTAGGAAACGTCTTTCTCTCGGTAATATATTTTAGTTAAATAGAGACGAAAGCGGAAACACGTCACGCAAACGTCACCAGTCAAAGTTCATCGTTGACGCAGGCGAGCTCGTGCTCGTTGGTAGGTTCGCGGGAAAAACGTCCCCAAACAAACCGGTGGGCACGCGGCAGCAGGGGCACGCGGGGGTCTCCGTTAACACCGGGGCCTGTCGCTTAGAGACGGCCTTTCTGCGCATGCGCTGCTTTTAACTGGAGGGAGGAGACGGAGCGGCCCGGCGGGAGAAGCAATCATGGCGGAGAGGCCCGAAGACCTGAACCTTCCGAACGCGGTGATCACCCGGATCATCAAGGAGGCGGTGAGTGGGAGGTGGAGGTGGAGGTGGAGGGGGCTGGTTCCGGTCCGGGTTAGCTGCAGGTTAAAGAGTTCTCCGTCAGCTAGTCACTGATGACCCACAGCACAGCTGCAGTCCAGCCTTATGTTTATAAAACTGAGGAGGACAGAGTACTGATTGAGAAACATCCAGGTTGTCATCGTTTCCTGACAGGTACTGCTCAAAAGTTGGCTGTTCTGTGAGGAGAAACTGTTAAAGATGTTCTCAGCCCCATTTATTTAAAACTCTTGTGTTTTTGAGCCCCCAGCGACAGGACAGAAGTCTGTAGTTAAAAGTGACCCCCCCGGTCTCTGAGTTGGTTCAGTCCACCTGCCTCTCTGCTCAGACAGCAGTCAGCTGTCAGCTGTGGACATGAGAAGTGTTAAAGTTGGGCTTATTCCTCAGAAATCCTTTAACGCTGCTCCTGAGCAGGTAGGTGGGAACGGTTTGAACAGATGTCTAAAGTTAAAAGTTTAGTAAAGGTCTACTTCTGGTTGTAAAGGCTTTAGCCACAGTTTGTTTCCTGACAAAACGAATAAAAAGAAATCTGTCCGGGAGTCAAACCCTGATTTCCTGACTGATCTTCCTGCAGTTTCTGTTACACCCCCCACTCACAGGACAAGAAGCAGACCGTTCCTCTGCCTTCGATGTGGAGGCTGCTCATAAAGGCTGTATCTTTGTTCAGGCTTATCAAACAACATATCTGTGTGACAGACTACCTCGGCTAAAATGAGCCCTCTACCACAGGGGGGTCAGACTCCAGGCCTCGAGGGCCGCTGTCCTGGAGGTTTTAGGTGTTTCTGCTCCAACACGCCTGATTCAGATAGTTTAATCACCTCCTCACCAAATCATCAGGTTCTCCAGGAGCATGGCAACAAGTCATCCATTTAAAGCAAGAACACATCTAAGACATGCAGGACAGCGCCCCCCTGAGGAACGGAGTCTGACACACATGATCTACGCTTTAGCCAGAGAGCGTTTGTTTAGATTGTTGCTGTTTTCTCAGTTGAAGCGAGTCTTTGTGACTGTGGGAATGTTTCAGCATGCTGGGAGTTCAGTTAACCTTTGGACCAATCATCCAGCAGCCTGTATCCGTCTGTACGCTCAGCACAGACAGGTTTTTACGGACTATAAGGCGCACTTTTCTCACAAAACGACAGTGCACCTTATAATCCGGAGCACCTTACATACGGAAGAAGTCGTAATGTTTCAGTACGACTTTGGTAAACTCCAAAGCTGCACCGTTTGCAGCATTAAAGCTCAGTTAATGTTGTGGTTTGTAGATTCACCCAGGGCTCTGCGCACGGACTTGAGGGAGTGTTGGAGGCGTTTATACTTCATGCTTACATCAGTGCAGTATTCTCCAAAAAGACGGGGCTGTTTTGTTTCGCTTAATGTGCCTTAAAGTCCGGTGTGCCTTTTATATGACAAAAGTTCAAAAATGGACCATTCATTGACAGTTCGTCTTATAATCCGGGCCTTTCACGTCGAAACAGATGGATTTGATCGCTCCAAAAGTGAATCAGCTGTAGATGTACATCAAACCATGATTTACTGAAAGTTTCATTAAAATCTGTTCAGTGGGTCATGACATATTTTGCTAACAGTACAGACACAGAGAAAACCCCACCCTCGCTGTGCTTAGAAGCAAGCAGCTGAAGTTGATGTTTGTGTGGAAAAAGAGCAGTTGTCTCTGAGCTCACTCCTCCGCACCGTTTGCTTCTAACAGCTCCCAGACGGGGTGAACGTATCCAAAGAAGCGCGCCGAGCCATCTCCCAGGCAGCCAGCGTCTTTGTGTTGTATGCCACCTCCTGGTGAGATCGTTTGTTTTTAACACCTTTCATACGGAAACTAAAAGATCTGAATGTTCTCAAACTTGTTGTTTTTTACTTTTCAGTGCGAATAACTTTGCCATGAAGGCGAAAAGGAAAACCCTGAATGCAGGAGACGTGCTGGCTGCGATGGAGGAGATGGAGTTCCACCGCTTCCTGGAGCCTCTCAGAGAAGCTCTGGAAGGTGAGAAGCTAATGGACACATCTGCTCCAGATGTTTGGCGTTTGGCAGTCAGCCTTAAAGCTGAGTTGATCTCTGGAAGAAGGAAACCCCACCTCCCTTCGGAGCATCAGGACTCAGTGGAACCGTTCAGGGGCCTCGAGTACATGTCCTCCTGAAACATGGCGTACGCACAAACAAGTCCAGATGTCTGAAAGTGTGCGCATGCCTGACTCCATCCACATCATGATGGAACTAGGCCACATCGACTCAGATGGATGCATGTACGCCCTGCAGGTGTGACACATCCAGGCTGCACGTTTCTAACAGAACTTCTGTAAACAAAGAATGATCTGAAACTCGTTCAACCAGCAAAAAACAGGAAGTTACTTGACTAGTAATGGTGCTGTGAAGACAGGCTGATGTATGGGGGCTCAGTGCACATTAATATGAAGATCATTTCCTCATCAGGTGGTCTGTTCCCAAGCAGCTCCTCAGACTGAGGGAATGAATCATGCTGCCATGTTGCACATGACCTATAATAGAAATGAATGAATAATGAATCTGTTAACATAAATATATTCATCCAGGAAAAGAACCTTGATTTTTACATTTACAAGTTCTCATTTAAAAGTGTCTGCAGTCGATAGCTCTCACTGTGGGGACGGGGCTCCAGGACTGGCTGGAAGGGTGGGGACGGGGCTCCAGGACCGGCTGGGAGGGTGGGGACGGGGCTCCAGGACCGGCTGGGTGGGGACTGGGCTCCAGGACCGGCTGTGTGGGTGGGGACGGGGCTCCAGGACTGGCTGGGTGGGGACGGGGCTCCAGGACCGGCTCCAACAGGGTTGCTGTTGGAGCCGGTCACCATGTTGGGTCACATGTTGTTTCTGCTCTGTGTTATTTGCAGCAGTAATAATAATAATTGTAATAAGGTTAAAGGTTTTCACTGCACCACCTTGTACATGCTGTAACATCCACTGTGGGTGTAGTTGTTGTTCATCATGTGTCCAATAAGTTTCCACATCATTAACAGTTTCCCAGCATGAACTCTAAGTGTCACCAGCGAACTAATAACTGTAAAATATTTCCACTGTCAGGTCATTACTGATACATGCAGGATGTATGCATGTTCTGTGCCCTTTGGATCAGTTTATGTTCTGAAGGAAGGTGGAGCTACTCTTCCTCATGACTGGATGAATGAATGAATCAGTCCTCAAGCTCTCATTCTTTCCTCCCAACAGACTTTTCAACATTTGAAATGTTTATTATTTTAAATTGTGACTAAAATCGGAGTTTATGAGATTTTCAGATCATTTCATCCTGTTTTGATCTACATTTTACCCAAAGTCCCAACTCTGTTAGACTTTGTGTTGTTCATGTAAAGAGTGCTCTGTGTTCTCTCTGCAGTGTACAAAAAGGATCAGAAGGGCAAGAAGGAGGTCTCTGAGCAGAAACGAAAAGAGAAGGAGAAGAAGACCGACTCTGAGAGCAACAAGTGCAGAGAGGAAGAGGAGGCTGAGGAGGAGGAGGAGGAGGAGGAGCAGCAGCGGATGGAGGAGGAGCCCGAGGAGGAAGAGGAGGAGGAGGAGGAGGAGGTGGAGAACTAGAGCTCACCGGAGGAGGCCATGTCCTCCAACTGACCCGACTCAGACCCTGGAGCTTCAGCTGCTCTTCATCAGCCGACAGCACACTGCTCAGCTCAGTTTGGTGACATTTGAAGAAAGAAAAGTCAAATTTAAATCCTGAAGGATGCGTTCCTTCTTCGGGACAGTCCCAGATGGAGGTGAAATTGTACGAGTCAGCTTTGTTTTTGTATTTTTTTGTACTTTTATAAATTTGTACATGACTGGAAAGTTTCAATAAAGTTTTTTTTTGTATAAAGTAAAACGTGATGTCTCAGTGAAGGGACAGGAAGTCCAGATGAAAGCTGTAATTATCCCTGTTGGAACCGCATGGAGGACCTTCAGTCAGCTGACAGAACCACAGTAAGTTACCATCCCCCCAGGTCTTATAGGGCTTAGTTATTTTTGACATCAAAATATCAGTAAATATAGGGTTAGGCTAGCCCCAAATTTATGGAGTCTGTAAAGAGGTACATTCATTACCTGCATGTTTATGTAATAAAATGGTTGGATTTGAAAAGGTTAAAGATAATTTCCATTGCTCTTACAGCACATCAGGACAAACCTATGACTGCAGGAAACACATTTTCTTAAAGGGGACCTATCATGCAAAATTCACTATTTGCATGTTTTGTACTTCCATTTGTGTATCTGCTGCTTCTAGAAACAGTCCAAGAGCAACCCTCAAACCAGGCAGAACTGATCAGGAGAAATCTCAATATCTGAGAATGATTTTGTGTATTAAATGTAATGAACATGTTTTGTACAGCCCACAGACCTGTCCTGACCTGTTCAAGGAAGCAGAATAAGTCCCCTATAAACTACTTCTCTTTTTTTTTTGCACATTGTTTATTTTATGAGAATATATTCCAAGTTATTCAATTTTGCCAAGACAAAGTGTCAACCAGAATCCCACCCCTGCATGAAAATTAGACTTAAGTAATTTAACGTCTGTTAGTAAATGAACCAATGGACAGATTTTAATTAAGCTTTTAAAAATGATATATATAACTTCTATTTGGCCCTATTTGTTCCACTTCACTTCCAGCTCAGGTCTTCTACCACAGCGGTCCCAAACCTTGTAGCTCCAGGGACCGGTTCACTATCAGACAGTATTTTCATGGACCGGCCTTTAAATGTGTCACAGATAAATACAACAAAATAAAATGATACAGCCGGCATGAAAACGGGTATGTTTTAAAGCGTAATAAACGTAAATCCAACTTGTGCTCACAGCTTTTAGTTGGGTCCTGGTGTTGTGTTATTAGACAGAGATCTCTGAGGTTGTTCCTGGGATCTGTTGGAGCCACAGCACCGAGTCCTCTGATGACCACTGGTACCACTGAGACCTTGACTGTCCTCAACTTCTCGATTTCCTCCTTCAGCCCTTTGTATTTCTCCAGCTTCTTCTTCCTGATGTTACAGTCACTTGGGACTGCTGCATCTATCACCAGAATGTCCGGTTGGTTAGCCATCACCTGTTTGTCAGTCTGGATCTGGAAGTCCCACAGTATCTTAGCCCTGTCATTCTTGGATGGAGTCTCCATCTTTGACTGTGGGACATCCAGTCCATACTCTGTACAGATGTTCCCATTTACTATTCCAGACACTGCCTGCATCTTACATCCTGCTGTTATGTGTTGGACTGTTTCAGAGGCATCTTGGGTCCTGCCTGGTATGATTGACCCCAGCCTGATTGTCTCAGTCTGTCCTTCAGTCCAGCCCTTTCTAGGCACTGGTAGGATTTATACCCAGCTCTCTCTGCAACCTGAACTAACTTTTAGGGCCAACCCAATTCAAGATGACTACTACAGCTAACACTGGTTAGAATTAAATAAAATTGAACAGCTATCGGAGCAAAAATTGGATGTAGTAGTAGCAGAATTATTAACACACTGTGAAGGTGACATGTTGTATTATCACAAGATTGAAAATGTTATGTACAATGTTTGACCAATAACAGCTCCAACTCAAGCATTCAGAAGATGCTCTTAGTTTAAAAAAGGTGGCAGGTGATATGCATAAAGTTATTAGAAGCTGCTGATCCTAAGGATTTACTTTATTTTCACATTAAAACACAAAACTTAAACCTTATTGCTCCTCAATATGTAAACTTTTCATGTTTTAAAAGCCACGACTTCCAAAAGTAAATGATTGAAAAACAAGAACTCAGGTTTTGGTCAACATTTTATTTGAAAACTTGATTCCTGTTCAATCAGACGGACACTCCACTTTGCCACTGTTGATGTCGTCGATGACATCATGAGGAAGACGGCCATCGATGGTGCAGCCGACAGACTGAGCTGTTCCCAGGATCTCCTTGATGGTTCCTGATGAGGAACAGAGAAGTGAGCAGGGAGCTGAGCAGCAGTCTGAACTCAGGTAAATGTTTGGTTTGAACGGTTAGTGTTCCAGACTTTTCGGCACAAAGTTGTCCATTCATGTGGACAGCTCTGTTTCCTAAAGCCGGGTTTGCTCTGAGCCTCCACTGGACTATACTCAGCCACAGGCAGACAGGTATAGTGGCGGGAGGCGGATCCAATGCAACCAGACAGATTCAACATTTGGTCTTACCAGAGAGCTCCCTGGCGATGGAGCGAGGCCTCATGGTGCGAGCAATGCTTACAATCTCATCGAAGGTCACGCTGCCGCTGTGTTTAACTGGGAAATTCATAAAACAGAAGATTAAAACCGAGCCAGTCCAGCCCAGGACTGACAGACTGTGGTAAAAACTGACACTTACTGTTCTTGACCTTCTTCCTGTCACGAGGAGGCTCCTTCAGAGCTTTGATGATCAGAGCGGAGGCAGAGGGAACCACTTCAATCTGTTCAAAACAAACACAGAGGACTTCATACTATGGACAAACCACCAGCGACTGCAGGTTCCCTTTTTAATCCATATTGCTTTGTTTTACTTTACGTTTGACAAAATGGAAATGTGTTCTTATGGCAGAAACATTTTTTCATAATGTTACCAAATCTGATGACCTCAGTGAAGTTGTGCAAACCTGTCAGCTCAGTGTTTTGGAACATTTTCTATAATGACAAATATCTCACAGCAAAGAACATCTCAAGTTCTGGCAGTTGGTAATCTTATTTATATATGAACCAAAGGCAGACCTGTTTAGCTTTAATATACAATGGGAAAAATACTCACTGAGTATTTACGGAAATGTTCTAGGAAGTGTAACAGGAAATACAGAATGAAACACTGATGTAGGAACCCCATGAAGGTGCTGATCAAAGAAAAGTGGTTCCAGGTTACAATCTGTTACTGGTAGTTTTTAAAACCCAGATCATTCAGTCTTCTCTGTCAAAAAAAATCTAATATTTACAGAAAAGACCAGAAGCAGGGGTTGACCTGTGAGTCAGTCTGATTTTGAACAATTGAGTGGAAACCTTCAGTCCAAAGTGACAAACTAATGATGGACATGTAGATAAATTAAGGTTCCCAATTCATTCAGCAGTGAGCTCAATCTGTTGAGCAGTGCTGGTCTTACAGCAGCCTGACGGTTCTGGATGGTCAGCTTCACGGTGATCCTCAGGCCCTTCCAGTCTCCGGTGGCCTTGGCAATGTCGTCACCAACTTTCTTGGGAGACTGAAAGAAAACGAGTCATCTGATTAAAATCCAGCAGATCAAGACTGGTTCTGTCAGAGAACAGCTTGTTTAGTGTTCCAGACTTTTCGGCACAGAGTTGTCCATTCATGTGGACAGCTCTGTTTCCTAAAGCCGGGTTTGCTCTGAGCCTCCACTGGAGTATACTCAGCCACAGGCAGACAGGTATAGTGGCGGGAGGCTTGACGGAACCACAAACATCCGATACTCACCAGACCCAGAGGTCCAATTTTGGGGGCCAAGGCTGATGTGGCTCCAACTTCTCCTCCTGTGCACCTCATGTACACTGAAACACACAAAAAACAAATGAGACTTTTTTTCAAAGGTTCCTCAGGTGTCTTCAGCAGGTTTAGAGAAACCTTCTTACTTTGACCAGCTTTGCTAAACTTATTTTTTAACATTGGAAAATCCCCATTTTTGACAACACTGGGCTTTAAGTAGTAGAACTGGAATTTGTCAAGCAGCTGAAAACAGTTAAACAACTAAAATCACTGTTAAAAGCAGGAAGTCAAAATTAACTTGTAAACTGCAGGAGGCACTTACAGCACACCTCAATCACCATTGGCAACAGGTTCCATGTTTGAGCTGCTCTGACAACCAACAATTTGCACCAGTAAAGCTGCCAGGTAACGGTTGCTGTGGAAACCTGCAGTAAATGTCTAACTTTTACTTTTTCTACTTGACCTCTTACTTCTGGGGACTCAAAATTGTACAATTTCTTTTTACTTTGCAGCTCAGCAACATGTTTCTCTGGAGTGAAGTTCACAATATGTTCAAAAATAATTTATCTGCTGAGGTTCTAACCTTAATCGTATATTTCTGATTTATCCCAATGCAGTCCTGTAACAAACAGAAAATACACCCAAGGCCTCCCCTCCCCATCATCTGACCAGTCATGAACTATAAAGTTCAACTTAAAAATAATCAGGATTAAGAGAGCCGTTTAGCCTAATAATTTTTGCATTGCAAACAGTTACATTATAAAGTCTGAACATCATTTATTGCTTTTACATTGTCCCAGATGGGGTTAAAACTAAATATCAGTAGAAGTATTTAATTGCACTTAGACATTGTATAATTTGGCACTTTAATCTCTAAATTAAATGATATGCTGATTCAATGACATCCTTTCATCTTAGACTTTAAATATTTGCTCCATCAGCTTTTAACAAGAAAAATGATTGAGATTTGGCATTCATTTTGATTTTCTGCAGAATTACACATCCAAACAGCTCCATTTATTGGAACAGATAAATAACGACTTCTCTTTCAATACCTTACCTGACAAAGATATTACCCCCAAAGTACAGTTTGTTGTGATTAAAAGCTTGAGAAGTATAATTTTATTGTAACAGAAGCCATGCTAACACTGCTTGACTGAGCGCTAATCTTCGCAGCTAATTTAAGCTAACGTTAGCATTAGCTGCTAGCTGTTTGCTCGCACGTGCACTCGCCCGCAGTCCGCCTCACACCCCCAAATTTATCCCCACATCCACTTGACGTCTATTTAATTCCCCCCTCCAACAATGAACGCATACAATCATCGTCCCGGTTCTCCGGGCGGGTTTTCGTGTCCCATCTTTACCGTTTTGTGCGCGTGGCCCGCAGGCCAGCAGGCGCGGAGGAAGCCGACACACAGCGGCTCCGTCTCGGCTGTGAACCAGCTTCTGCGTTTATTACCCTCTGATCCCAAAAACATACCGATTTTAATCTCGTTGGGGTCGAATTTAGGCGGCATGTTGCTGTTGTGAAGGTTGAGCTCAGTTCAGCTTGGTTGGTGAGGGTGTCGGATGAACCCGGCTTCGGGACGACCGATTACTGTTGCACCTCCACCGCTAAAGGGAAAAGAAAGGCCGACAGATAGCCGCGGAGGTATTTATAGCTCCACCAAATATCGCGAGACTTTGACTCCGTTGCGACGAGACCAGTCGTGCACTCTGTCGCTGTTTTTGTCATTCTGTTAGCAAAATATCTCACGAACCAATGGATGAATTTTAATGAAACTCACAAAAGGTAATCATTTGCTATTCACTTTTAGAGTCAGCCACAGCAAACAGACCTTAGCCAACACAAACCAACTTTGGTGTGGGAGTAGCTGAGGGACATCTCTATACTCTGAACACCAGTGGCGTCATTGGGCCTAAAATATTTTCAAGCCCCCTAAATAATTTTGGTGTCAAAATTTTTTTTTATGTGGCCAGAATATGAGTTTAAATAAATAACCATATATTATTTCATTATTAACTCAAATATATGATCATAAATCTG
>JAOWBD010000048.1:32470070-32481581 GCA_028566035.1 Kryptolebias ocellatus
ACCCTCCTCTCCAGAACCCCCGAATAGACCTTACCAGGGAGGCTTAAGAGTGTGATCCCTCTGTAGTTGGAACACACACTCCAGTCCCCCTTTTTGAATAAGAGAACCACCACCTCGGTCTGCCAATCCAGGGGAACTGCCCCCGATGTCCACGCGTTAACCAACACAACCCTACAACATCCAGTTCTCCTTCGTATCCATCCCACTTTCCACGTTTCCCAGTTAAAACCACTAGTCCAATGTCCACTAGTCCACTAGAATACAAAACCAAATATTTTAACAGTTTTTTAGCATACATTTGTGCTACATGTGTGTGTAAATTAGTCACATAATTAACTTGTTACTGTCTTTGAATAAAAGGAAGCACACCCGCGACTCGACTTTTCAATCAGGCGAACTTTATGACAGACAGATGTGATCTCAGCTTCCATGGCGGGAGTTCCGCCCTCTGGTGGCGGGAGCCCTGCCCTCCGGCGGCGGGAAGGCGGTGAAATGCTAACCAAGCTGCATTTAGCTCTGGGCGCAGAAGAGGTGCGCCCTGAACGGTCCTATCTCTTGTATTGAAGAGGAGCTACTGCGCATGTACGACTTTTAACGAGAGCCTATGGACAAAGATTTTTGCGCCCCGGGGCGGATATACGTCACCAATCAGACGTCGATGAACGAAACAATTTTACTTATCATTAACTAGAAAGTATTTATCTTATACAACTAAAAATATGTATACAAATATTTCAAAATATTTTTATTAATTTTTAAAAACGTCTTAAATGTCTTTAATGTGAGTGGTGGGGCAGCGCCCTTGCACCCTCTTTTGGCCAGCCGCCACAGTTCATACCCTCACTCACACCTAGGTACAATTTTTCGAGTTACTAGTTACCCTAACATGCATGATGTTGGTCTGTGGGAGGAAACCCACGTATGCACAGGGAGAGGATGCAAACTCCACACAGAAAGGCTCGGAGGTGAACCTGCAGCTTTATTGCTAGGAGGACAGTTCTTTTGCAGACAGCATCAGATTGTCCTCCAGCACTTCCTTATATTTTGCGACATTCATTTTACTCTCTGTCTTTACAAGCCTTCCAGGGCCGGCTGCTGAGAAGCACTTCACCATGGAGTCTTCCACGTGCCATTTGGCAAACCCCAGTCTAGATTTCATCTTAATTTTCTTCAACATTATCTTTCTCTTTGTTACTCTCCTATAAATCTCAGACTGGTGAAGAACCCAGACAACAGTAGTTGGAGCTCAGTCTCTCCATCTCTCCTGCTGAAGCTTTAACTCCTTCAGAGAGCTCACAGGTGTCTCTGTTCTCCTTCTTCACCATCACTCAGTTTGAGGACGGCCTGCTCTTGGTAGATTTACACATGTCCCAGAGTCCTTCCATTTCTTGATGATGGATTTAAAAGACCTCCTTGGGAATGTTTAGGGCCTTAGAAATCCTTTAGCATCCATTCATTGAATTAGAACAAATACCTTAAATGGGTTGGATATTAATGCAGTCACTTATTTTACATTACAAATTCTCATTTAATTGGGATTATTTTGTAGAAATTTGATTTAACTTTTCCATTGAAGAGGGTTCTCTTTTTTTTTCCCAAAAAGACCAATTTATATTGACCATGGCTGATTTATAATAGCAATAAAAGAGTAAAATTGTCAATAGGCGGGGAGACGGAGGCGAAACCAGAACGCAGACTCGTTATTTTTAAAAAGAGAAGTAATTTATTAAAGTAAACGATAAACTAACAAAACAAATGGCTGGCGTGGCAGCAAAAATGAACTAAAACAAAATCCCAAAATAGCAAGGCGAGGCGAGGCGAGGTACAAGGGAGACTACACATGACAAAACAAGGAATGGAACGGAATGGAATGACCCAGTGAAGAGTAAAGAAACAGACCAGTTTTAAAGGCTGAGGGAGAGATGATTGTTGGGTGCAGCTGAGGACATGATGAGGATCAGGTGAGGTGGGCGTGGCAGGCATGACTGGAAAACTACTGGGGAGGTGAAGGTGACAAAACATTAACACAGAAACACAAAAGACAACCAAAGCAAAACAAGACCAACAAAAACACCAAACAAAGAACAAAAAACCCAAAAACTATGACAAAAATGTCCAAGTTGCTTTTCACCTTTTTTATTACATTTTATTTGGTCTATGGAAGTAAACCAGAATACCTAGAGAAAACTAATGCATACTGGGGAAAACATGTCAACTCCACATAAAAAAGCCCCAGGTGGGAGGTGAACCTACAACTTTATTGCTATGAGATAACAGCTCTAATCACTGCTCTGCCCTGCCATCTTCATGCAGACAATATTATTTACACCTTTACATTGCTCTCAGTTTCACATTACATGGTTGCTCCTGCAGAAATATTGTGATATTCTTGCACGAAATGCTACAGATGCCTCTATTTGTACTTGCAAATAACCACAGAGTTTTATGTAAATAAATGTGTAATATGATGGAAAGTAAAGATTTTTAAAATAGTGTTCACTAGAATCACTGGGTGGGGGATGTTCTAACATGGCAGCAATCCACTTTTGCTTTGGTTCTGCTCTGGCTACCTCATCAGTCCTGTCAGAGTTAAACCCTGCTTTTCTAAACTGAGATTGTTCAAAGAGCTATCTAAAACAGGTAAGCTATTGCCTGACTGAGATATCGCTTTAACTCCCAGGGAATCCAACATCCCCAACTTTCAAAGCAACTGTAGCCCTCTCCGGCCTCAGGTTAATTGCTGAGTTTAAAGCTGAGGCCTTTGGTGTCAAAGGGGCCTCAGTGAATCACCACTGGAGTCCTGGAGATGAAAGCCGAGACATTGTTGGCCCTGACACACACAGATCAAACACTGAGATAATATGTCTTTCAATCCATTTGAATTGAAACCCTTCTTAGTGACCTAACTCTGCAGCTTTGTTCACAGAAAGATGGGCTCTGCTTGTTCAGGATCTATCAACACATTTGTAAGCTGAGTCGGAGGGCTACGAGGGCAGCTAATCAATAAGTGTAACAGAGCACCTGACCTGAATAATCTGATTCCTGTGTGAGTGTTTCTTCCGTCTCTGCTCCACAGACTTCCTCTCTGTGATGAGAAACAGGACACTAATAGAGGGCAGCACAACAAAGACTGAATGCCTAATGAAGACAAGCTCACACCAACACACTGGATAAATGAAACACAATTCAGCAGCACTTTGCAGCAAGGGCAGCCTTTACAGGCAGACCACATGAGGCCTGACTGGGATTTGAGGCAGGAGTTAATTAACAAGTGCTGGAGAAGACTGTTTGTGCTGAGTCAAGGGTGAGTTATCAGTTGCCCTGCTGCACGAGTCCCCAGGCTCTTCGGCACAAATTGAGGGAGGAGAGCAATTCCCGAGGAGTTTGGTTTAATTTCTTCTGCTGGAGAGATTCCAGTGAACCATGTTAACCCTCAGCACCATCAGGAAATGAAGTTGCCAAAGAAGCTCAGAGTTTGCAAACAAGATGAGATGAAAGCCTCACTGCGGTCCTTCTTAATACTAAAATGTAAATGAGCATATCAAGGTGGAGAAAGAAAAGAATGCCTGGTGGTCCTATATCCTAATGCTTTGATATAACTCAAACCTTAAAAAAGAAAGGCCTTGAATTCCTTGAAGAATTGCATGTCAGCCGTGACCTTTTATGATTTAGTTTCAGACTTGTGCTGAGAAATGACTGAGCCTTTAGGGGTGGGTCACAATTTTCAACATTTTGAGAAATGTAGAAAAAATACTCTTACCCCCTTACAAAAAATGCTGATTTTCACTAACCCGTATTTTATTTATTATTATTATTGTGTTTGTGATTTGCTTTGTTTTGGTGTTTCTGCAGCTGGCAGCGTGTAGGGTAGGTTTTGTCTCACACAGAGGGCACTTCCTGTTGTTCAGCTGACACCATGGGCCTTGCTCCGCCATGAATCCACCTTACCTGCTCTCCGTCATCAGACTTGCTGCTGCAGATGTACCTGGAAAGAACCTGAGAAAAAGAAAGTGGTAGCATCACAAAACTCTGAAAGTCAACAGCAATGAGCTTTCTGAGCTCATCTGCTTTGCACTTGTATGGATGAACACCACCCGAACTGGAACGGAAAAACTGTTTATCAAAATTAAAGCTTTTTATTTAATTATTTTTTCATAAGATTGTAATTTTCTTCCCTTGATTTGTGGAGCAGATACAGTATATATGAAAAGAATAATTGTATGTAGGCTTGAACAATAGTTTAGAAATTGGGATTTTAAAAAAATAAAATAAAATAGGTGCAAACCAACCTGCACTTACTGCAGGATTCAACCAAGTCCTTGAGATGCTCATCAGAGTTGTTGGACTGCAGGCATTTCATTAGCTGATGAAACATCTGGTCGTGTTCTGGCAGGCTGGTGTCTGGAGTTATTGATGGAAATAACCCTTTTTCACCACTCGGGATCTTCCAGACAATGGAGACTCTGATGTCACTATCACTGCAGTGGCATGTAATTTTACCACATCTTCCTTTTTTGAAACATACCATCCCTGTTGGCTTTGATTGGAACTCCCAGACCTCAAGATGTTCTGATCACTCTGAATGTGTTTCTGCCTCAACATCAGTCTTGCACTGTGCTGTTGTGCATAACAAAACTACTGTGGTGTGTCAACATTTGACATGTGCAAGAATAGCAACATGAGGGTTATACAGGGCGTATCAAAAAATGTTAAAACTTTATTTTCAGTTTGAAAACTGTACAGCAGTCCACGACAGCTTCCTTAGCATACGCTTGTGAAAGTATTTAGAATTGTTAACGACTCCCTGATCCCAATATGATTCAGCTTTGAGTCATGTATCCTGAATGTTAGTTAAGCTTTGAAAATAAAATGATGTGTAATTTTATGCACATAATTTGAGAGTTCATGCTCAGGGTTATGTGTTGCTGTGGTAGCCATCTTGAATCAGGTTGAAAGTTAGTCAGTTGTAGATGTACATACAAGAATGTAAGTTTCATAAAAATCTGTCCAGTGGTTCATGAGATATTTTGCTAACAGACAGGCATACGTAGACATAAAGAAACGGACCCTGTGCTCTGTGCCCCCCCCCCTCTCCCCTCGCTTCTCTGAATTATCCTGTAATCCTTGATATTCATCAGCCTGAAAGGTCAGAGGCTGTTTCATTACAATTGATCCCAAGCGTGGATAAACCGGATTATGTTGGGAATTGAATGTGCTGGTGTAGAGTCTGAGTCACCCAGGACATAATACCCCCCAACAAGAAAAAAAGAGTTAAAAAACAAAACCAACTTGACTTGTGTTCTGTAGGGCTGAGGATCAAAGTCTGGAGTGTGCAGCAAACCTCAGATCCCAGCAGGAGTAAGAGTGACAGAACTGTCAGCAAAAAGAAAATTAAATTATATTTCAAAAGTATTTTTTCTGGTAAAGCAACACAATTTTCTGTTATAGGAGAGTTTCCAGACAACCATGAGCACCAGGACCATGTGTCTGCAGCAGTTCCCTGACATGAAGTCCACTGTGTTTCAGTTCCATCTGACCAGCAGCTCCTGGCTCATACTGACACTCACAGCTCTTCTGATTTGGTTAAGTTTTAAAATAATGACATAATTTTTTTCCCCATGACTAACATTTGTCAACACTTCTGTTCTTGAAACTTTCAGTTCAGATTCTTAATAAAGCCTTGATCTCAAACACATTTTGTTTTACTCCCCTTTAAATCCTCACTAACACAGACAGTACGCTTATGATCCATTAATTGTCTGTACCTATAAAGCTCAAAAAGAGGCATTTCTGCTAGGATTTCAGTGTTGGAGAAGTGAGAAGTGAGAAGTGAAGGAGGATATTATCAAGACTTAGATTGGGACTCGCTGGATTCACACGAAGGGATACATAACATAAGGAAATATGTTTAATCAAAACTTTAGATAATGGTTTGAGACTATTATAACAAAGTTAAGTTTAACTTTTCAGACATTTTACACAAAAGTTCTGGGGATATATATTGTAACATTATATTTAAAATGCAGTATTCAGTCTGATTAAGAGGATGTATTTCATTTCTATATTATTTTAATACTTTATTTTAAAAATGCAATTCACAGTTTCAAAGAAATTAAAACATAGCTAAAAAACAATAGCAAGACAATTTTCTACTTGCATTTCTGATCCAAACACCCAATTTCTTAGTTCGTGGAAGTAATAGACCATGACAAAAGATTACAAAAAAAAAGAAATACATAAAATTTTTCAATTAGATAAGGGAATAAAGCTAGGTCAAACTGTATAGAGGAGCAAAGAATGAACTAAAGTCTAGTTGAGTGAAATAACATATGAATGAATATAAATGTAAATGAGGGTTTTATTTATTGGGGACCCAAGAGGCAGCATTGGGGGTGAATGTGAAAAATACACAGGTTTTACAGTTCGCAATGTATAAAATAAGGTGCAGTAAATTGAATAATTACAGTAACTAATGTGCAGACTGAACAAAGTACAGTACCAAGGAAAGGCAATGAGCAGATAGTGAGCTGACAAGTTCAAATAAAGTGACAACAGGAATAATGCAAATGACAGAGCAAGCAGATGAAAATATAAACTAACTGGCTGAGCTGCTTTTGAGGTTTTAAAGAGTCCATGAGCAGGTTTTAAGAGTTGAAGAGCTCAGAAAGAGAACAGCCTGAGGGTCAAAGGTTCTGATGTGTTAGAACAACCAACTGTGTCCAAGTTTCAACCACTGATTTAAGGTGAAGTTGAAGAATTTGGAGGTAGACATTGTTCTTCATTATTCTATCCAATGCTTGAAGTGGAGAAAAAAAGTATATATATTCTCTCCAACTCCCAAATTGTAAAGTGTATAACATTTTTAACAAGTTCATACTGTGTGATTTTAAATATCATAAAGGACTTGTACATGTCACACTGTGCAGATCAATAATATACAAACTTATTAGTAACCTGTGTCACACTGCATGATGTCAGATTTAATCAATGATCAATGACTAATCAATGACTGGATATCTTTTTGCTTCAGGAGAATCTGGGAAACTAAGTGTTAGCGTTGTTGGGGCTGTGGTAGCTTGGTGGTTGGTGCTGCAGTCTTATAACCCTGAGGCCACAGGTTTGAGCCCAGGTTGTGTCAGAGAAGGCATCTGGCTTAAAACAACTGCTAAATCTTCTGTGCAAGTTCACTTCCTGCGGAGACCCCTGCAGAAAGGAACATTCGACAGAAAAACAAATGCTGGCACTGGTGCTCTTATTGTATTCAAACTCTACAGAGAGAGATGAGAAAAAGTGACAGCTGTATACAGCTTATGGCTGGGAAAAGACAACAGTCACACTGCACAATCTTTCCATCATTTTTTTTGACTCTGCTTCATAATTTGTGCAAGTTGTTCTTGGTCATGAGAGAGTTAAATCTGCAGTCTGTAACATTGATTGACCACAGACAGGTGATCAGTGGCGTTTGTCAAGCTTCAATGGGTGATTCTCAGTTCATTAGTTGAACAAGTCCCAATCTATTACACTTCATCAGCAAAACAGTACAGTCATGATGACCTCTCATATTGAAATTAAACAACTTAAGATGAGCCACTCAAGCAAGATAAGTGATAAAAATGACAGTTAAAGGAAAAAAACAATCCTCTGTAAAAAAACAACAACTTGTACTACTACTAATACTGGAGTTGGTGAGGAACTTTCCATGCAACACTCCACCCCTTCAGGACTACTTTGGATCTGTTCCTGTTTGTTTGACAACAGAGACTATCACAGGAAGAGTGCCGGTGAGTCTCAGGGCAATCCACACATTAGGATGCAGTTCTTCCAAATGGTTTTTGTGAATGAAAGAGAGCAGTTTTAGAGCAGGCAAGTCATCAGAAGGCAAACTTGGCAAGTTTTTGTTTTAATCTCCACAGCCAGTTCCTTTCCATCAATGTCAGTGCTCAGAAGGAGGTCCTGAAGAACTTGATGGTCCTGGGGCTTCATGGTCAGGAAGTCCTGCAGACCCCTCTGCTTTGATACTTGAAGCCCCAACATATTTTAGGATTACTCCTGCAAAGTCAAAGCTCCTTAGGTAACCAAGTGAAGTAGATCAAAAGTACATATTCTTATTTTATAACCGCAGTAATGTTGCACTAATACAGAAATTTGTAATGTTTTATTTTAAACATTGTAATGTACAGTGTCCCTGTGAAGTGTGTACCCAATTAATTACAAAGTTGTCACTTTAAAGAGTGTCTGCAACTATTTACCTATTGTACTTGTTGAAGTAATAAAACAGAGATAAATGAGTGATGACCTATTTAATATAGTAGGAAAGTCTGTCAACTTGTATCTAACTGGTGAAATGAATCTGACGTAAACATTTACAAAACTTTCACTTTTAAGCTGTAAGTCCAATTTTTGCCTAGACATCTGTTCAGTCTAAAAATGCTCCCCCTTACATACTGTGAGGTTTTGGATTTCTTGTGTTTTCAGTTTTGTTTTCTTTGTTATTTTGTTGTGGTTTTTGTTTCAGTTTGGTTTTTCCAGTTTGTATTGTTGTCAGTATTCACTCCTCCTCCATCTCTCTTTTGTCCTCCTTGCCACGCCCATCTCCACCTGTCTGCAATCATCTCCACTCACCTGTTTCCACTTCCCTCGTTACCCTCAGTACTCAAATACCCGGTCATTTCTCCCACTAATCGCTGGTCCATTGTCTAAGGTTTGTTTGATGTTTGTTGTTAGTTTGATGTTTCCTTGCTTGTTGCTGCTTCGCTCCGTGTTCCTGTCCTCAGAGTTCTGTTCTGTTTATGTCTTTATTTTAGTTCTTGTCTGTTCGCTGCCACGTCAGCTTTTTGGTTTTCGTTTGTTTCTTGAGTTTAATAAATTAGTTTCTATTTTTTACAATGAGTCTGGGATCTGGGTTCCTTTCCGTCATCACCACTGATCATGACACATACTGTATTTGAGCTCAGAACTGGTCGGTGTCAGTGGAGCATAAAAAGACTATTTCCACTTTTTATGAACTTGCACTTTAAATTAGCATGACATCACTCAAACTTTTTACTCTTTTATCTAATTTCTAGTAGAAAAGGATACAGCGCAGATTTACCATGTTTACATCTCTACAGCTGTGTGCGGTCTCTCTGACATGAGTTTGCAGCTACTGGCTCTGCTGAGGTGGACTAAACCAACTCAAAAGCTGATGGAGAGGGTGTAGAATGTGGCCATTTTTTCTAAATTAATTTTTAAATTTGTAACTAAGTAAGTAAAAATAGATTCAGCAACCACCTGCTCTGGTCTTATTGCTGGGACTGAAAATGTGTTCTTCTAAAGTCAAAAAGTTTGGACGCTCACTTTAGGAAATGGGGCAGCGTGTGTTCTACTTGCAGTGTGTAGCAGATGCCTAAGTCTTCAGTGCCCAGCTGTGCCTCTGATTAGTTTCTTGTGTTTAACTTTTAACCAGTCATTGTTCCTCATGAGTCATATGTCACCTGATTGCCTAAAGAAACAATGCACAACAGATCATGACTTCCTGATATGATTTCCTTCCTGTGATCTCATGGGCTTTCAAGTCTTCAGGTCTTGCAAAGCACACAAACAGCTGATCAGTTTTATGGCAGCCTTGTGTCCATTCAATATATATGCAAACTACACAGAGAGAGTTCATGCGCCTCTGCTTGGTGGTGACCACGGGCAGAGGAGGAAAAGCCAGCAGTTCAAAAGAAAGGTTCTTATAGGATAAAACTGGCACTTTGGGGACATATGTTGGCTTGGGGTGTAAAGTCACTTTGGAACTGTCCTGCACAAACTGAACCGAGAGCTCATTGATGTCACTCACATGTTTGGCTGAGACCTGTGCCAGAAGGAGTGCTGTTTATAGGATCAATTCAAAAGGTTCAAAAGACTGAACCCCTTTCATTAACCACACCACCAGAGAAGGGGAACCAGGAGACTTTTTGTTCTGTCCACCATGACAGGCAGAGAAGCTTGATAAATAAATTTCGTAGAAAAAGAGCAACTTTTTTCTATCAAATCCTGTAGAAACACCAGAAGATAAGCTATGGAGCTGAAGTGACAATGTTCCTCTCAAGACACCAAGCTTCAAAACTACACCATTTTGGGGGCATATAAGCTCTGTGCGAACCCAACTCTGGCGCATTGAATCGTGTCAACAGCATTACTGGGAGACTTAAAGCTATGAGCTTCTCCCTCCCAGGGGTCAGACCCACAGGTTACAGAGGAGGGACAATTTGGCCAAGCTCTTGAGTCAGGAGATCCTTGTGCACTTGGAGACGCCACAGCTCTCTGTCCAGCAGTGACACCATTTCTGCAAACCAAGCTTTCCTGGACCAGCAAGGAGCTATCAGAGTGAGCCCCTCTCTGTGTAGTGCACCATTTCAGCAGGCCGTTCATCACGTGAAGAAAGGGTAATGAATGTGTCCCCCCTGCTTGTTTATGGGAGTGACTGCACAATGCACCAACTGTGTCTCTGTAACCAAATGCAGCTGATATGTTTGTTTCTGCAGAACCACCCCCCAGCTGAACTTCGATGCATCCATCTTGATGAGCACACTTGATGAGATAGCCTATATCCCTTCCAGGGGGAGATACACAGTGTGCAGACAAGAGGGTGAGACCTGAACCTTGTTTTTCTGTGAGGAGGTGAATCCAAAACTTGAACCTTTTCATCATCAGCAGACCTTGTGGAACTGCTGGTGTTATAAAGGCCACAAAGCTCCAAAGGAACTGGTAGTGGCGGATCGTTAGCAGACGATCCCGCTGAAATAGTGCCAAACACTGACTGAAAGCCATTATGCTCCACTGAGATAACCATGTGTAATTCTCCACTGAGTCTAGCTTCTAAGCCAGATGACAGATTGTTTGATTGGATCGATTGGCTTTTCTCTTTGTTTATTACAAACCCCAGAGACTGGCCTCAGCCTGTCTTGGGACAAAGTGGTGCTTGGGCCATGCAGACTCCCCAGGTTGAGAGTTTAAACACTTACCTGCAGGGAACATGGGTAGTTGTGACTTCTACTATGGTGATGGTCTATTGTTTGGTAGTGGTGGAGGGCCACACTCTTGTGGTCGCTGGAGGCTCTGAGCTAGGAGTATTGCTGCCTCGACATACCCAAACGAAGCGCTTTCTTCTGCTTCCTCCTCTGATCACAGCAGGTCTGACTTTTCTCCATAGTTCGTTCAAATAGCCTTATGGGTTTGACAGCCTGGTGGAGGAAATTGAAGGGCTGCTTCTTTGGCAGCTCCATGAGAATGAGACACAGGTGGCACTGTGCAACAATTGTTTCCGGCATGCCTTTGCCAAGAGTAATAGCTGCGGTACTGGACCACTGAAGGATAAAATCAACTATTTTGTGGACCTCGTCCAGTGGCCCAGAGGGGTTTTCCTTAGCAAGCAGTGCCTTGTGAGCTCCAGCAGCTTTTCCACCTGGTATCCCTTACAAAAAAATCCCACGAAATTCACATGTGATCACATGTGATTCCCATTTTCCACATGTGGTTCACATAATC
>JAOWBD010000048.1:32481681-32495654 GCA_028566035.1 Kryptolebias ocellatus
ACCACGAAATGTTCCAAAACCACACATATACATGTGACTTTCACATGTTATTCACATCATTCACACATGTAAAAAGTTCTGTGAACCACATGTGACTTTTGCATGTGACCACATGTGATCACATGTGAAAGTCACATGTGAATTTCGTGGGATTTTTTTGTAAGAGATGCCTGAAACATCAATGCTTTGTTGAGTGTACAGGTGGTGAGACCCTGTGTGTGTGTTATATTTTTTCCAGCTGTGTCACCAAGAAACTGTAGTGTTTGCTTGGAAGAGATAGCTTGCTGGCTGATGAGTTCAACTCAGGTGTCAGGTAGGCAGCAAGTATTTCATCCATGGGGGGGGGGGTGTTTGCCAGACCAACCGGTTCCATGTCCTTCAGGTCCAAAAACTGGGAGAAAGGCAGAGACAGCAGGGCTTTGGTGGACTCCCTGGATCATGTCAACTTTGTTAAAAAATCTGGACAAGACAGGCAGTTTGTGTCTCACCAAAGCTTTTTGTTTCGGGAGAAAGTAACATTGTCGAGTTGGAGGAATGGTCCATAGTACATCGAAATGCTGGGCCGCTCTGTGGCACAGCTCGAAGAGGGCCAGGGTAGATCCATCGACCTCAGGAGGTGTCTCCACTGCCTCCTGAGACAGCTCCCTCCTTTCTCACCAGCACCGGTTTTGTCCTTAGAGAAACCACAGGAGGCCACCAAGGATGCCTCATTGTCTATGGATGTATTCTCTAGTATTTTTGACATGAATTCCATTTGTCTATTCCATTTGGGTTTGACAAGTGCCATCTTAGCATGCAGCATACTGAGACACGCTGGACATGCTTTGCGAATATCTGTGCCAAGAGAAAAAAATCTGCAAGCGCTCGGGCATGGACGTGAGCAAAGGCTGCCAGCTTTCCTAGACACACTGAGCCCTTTCTTTCTCTTTTCCAGAGCCATGTTAGGACAATAGAGACGGAAGTATGTTTTTGGCCAGTTAGCATGCTAAACAGGCTAAATGTTAACTCTGCTAGTCAATTGCACTTCCACATTAGCTATGCTACACAGTGGTGAGCAAACTTTGTCAGTTAGCAACCTAAACAGGCTGGATTGGTAGCCTGTCTGTTAACTGTGCTAACAGGTGAGGAGATGCTGTAAGTCAGTCAGCTAAACAAGCAGCCAGCAGGATCAAGCCTTGTAGTGACGCCCTGGGAAGGGAGCAAGCTCACCTCCAGTTAGACAGTTAAGCGAGGGGAAGTACAAAAAGATTGAGGGAATGAGACTATTCCACCCTGGAAAAAGAATGGTTCAAAGAAATCCTTAAAACAGTTAAATGAATCTGATGTAATTGTCAGGTTTGGGGGTGACAGAGAAGAACCCTGAGTGCAGACTCATTTCTAAAGTGAGAACTTATTTATTTAATAAACAAAACAAACAGCTGACAAGGCAGCAACTCAAAAGAACAAAAATCAAAAACACGATGGGCAGAACTACAAGGAGGCAAAGTATGGAGCATATTAGCAAACAACAAAACAAGAAGCAATGAACCAGCAACCAGTAGTGGGAAAAATGACTGGGTATTTGAGTACTGAGGGTAACGAGGGAAGTGGAAACAGGTGAGTGGAGATGATTACAGACAGGTGGAGATGGGTGTGGCAAGGAGGGCAAAAGAGTGACGGAGGAGGAGTGAATACTGAGCAGGAACACAAACAGGAAAAACCCAAACTGAAAACACTAATTAAAACCCACAGAGAAACCATAAAGAAAACAAAACAGAAACAAAAAATCAAAATCCTCACAGTAATGTCCACGATGACTGCAGTTGATTGTCTGATTGAGCCTCAGAGCAGAATCTGAGATCAAGCAGTTCATCTCAGCTCATCATGAAAGAAAACAGCTGATATGAGGCCTTGCTCCACAGCTAAAGGTTGCAGTGTAACTGCACAGATATCACCTTCATGTTCTGCTTATTAGATCTGGGCTGAAAGCACCACCTGGTTCTTGTAAAGCAGCGCTGAAAATCGCCGGTGACAGATCAGTGTGTGTTACTCTGCAGACAAACAGACCAACACTCTGTTTTTCTATCTTTGCTTTCAGTAATCCTTTCTGTGTTTGGATGTCAGCCTGCAGAAACTATCAATCAGGCTTTCCCTGCTCTCCAACAGAAGCTTTTTTTCAGTAAGAGATTATATAAAGGGACAAACAGCTGAGAACAAAATAAAACAAAAATCAAAACAGAACAACTGTATCTGCTGCTGAAAAGGTTTTCTCTTTGAGCTTCATGTTTTTTTCCTTTATTGGAACAAATTGTCTCTTTTGCAGACTGGTTATTACCTGCTGCCAAAAGGCAGAAATAATATTTTTGCCTGTGTGTGTGTGTGTACATGTTCATTTTCTGTCTGTTACAGAATGCAGTGTCTATAAAGGTACTGACGCCTTGAATTTTTTACTCTTTATTGATGTCATAAATCAATCATAGTCAATATAAAACAGCATTTTTGACAGAACAAACAAACTTTAATGACAAAGTGAAATCAAATTTCTACAACATAATGCCAGTTTTTTCACAAAGTGATTGCATAAATACTCACCCCTTCAAGGTGACTGTCCTAATTTTTATTGACCATGACTGATTAATGACAGCAATAAAAGTGTAAAACATCCAGGGGGCTGAATACATTTTATAGGCCGTGTAGGTTATTTAGCAACAGGTTAGTAAAAGGAGCTGATGAAAAGTGGAAATCAGGTCTATGGTCAGACAAATGACAACCAACGTCTTGTTTCTGTTTGTGAGGCTGACAGTCTGCTTACTTTTAGGTTTAGGGTGAAGACTTTCCTGTTTGATATATTTTATAGTTCAGGTTGGCTTGGGTTTCCAGAGTTATCCCTTAGTTCTGCTGCTATAGGCTTAGTCTGCTACATGCACCACAAGGACCAAGGAAATTGTTCTCTCTACAGCAAAATATGAATTATGTCTTCTTTTTTCCCTTGCAGCTTGTTTTTGACACATCATCTGAGCAGAATGGGTTTTTTTGTCATTTTTTTCTGACAACTACTGACTGATTGGTCCAAATTTGAATTGGGCATGGTTCATGGGGAAAACAGATGTGGGTTTTTCACTGTGGCAGACATTTATACTCTTCCCAGGAGTTCTGCACTTGAGTTTCCCATGAGGTATGAAATGTCACGGCCAGAATGAACTTTGTCCTCGTTACATTAAGTAAACAAACAACTGTCTTGGTTCTTTTATTTATCAAGCTTTAAATGGCTGGGGGACAAATGGATCACATCTCCTCACTCTGCTGTCTTTACTCTCTCTATTCTACTGTTGTCAGTAACCCGTTTTTCCTTTCTTTTTTATTGCCATTGAAACTACCTCTGGAGCACTTCCTGTTTGTTTGTGTCTCCTTCCTCTCTTATCAGGCACCAGCCAGTTGAGGCACATGGACCCTCATCCAGCCTGGTTCTGGTTCTGCTTGGTAAAGTTGTTCCTTTTTACTCTCAATAGGATGGAGGATTGGGCCAAAATGAAGATTTGATGGAATCAGTAGGCTTTGTTAGATTGGCATTTCATAATGTGCCATTTGTGAATGTATTCTGTTCGAGCAGGAACTGAACCGACTGTAATTGGATTTCGACTGGATAAATGATTTGGACTTATTTCTGTTGTACATGGACCTCTCTTGTCTTTTTTCAGATGTGTTGCTGCTGTAAAATTTAAAATGACCTCATTCTTTCTAAAAAAAAACCAACCAAACAAAAACTGGTACAATTTGAGGCAAGACTGTTGTTTCAAATAGATTTGTTGAACTGGAGGACTGAATTTTACTGAAAAGGCTTGTTTAAAGCACTCAGCTGATCTGTCTCAGTTCAGAGGCAGAGTGGAAAGGTTGAGGCAGATCAGAGACCACAGGGTTCCAATGAGCCAATAATGCTGCTGTAACAGGAGAGAAAATGTGATTTCTGGGTTTCAGTTATGAAAACATTATTCCATCCATATTTGTACATCTCTAAAACTGTTAGCTAATGTTGATTGGCTATGGTGGCCATTTTAAAATGGGTTGACTGAAAAAAAATTAGTCAGTTAGAAACGTACAGGCAGTGATTATTTCTAAGGTTTCATTAAAATCCATCCAGGGGGTTTTGAGATATTTTGCTAACAGACAGTGTTAACTCCAGGTCAATGGCAAAGTTTTTAACAAGTATGTTATGCAATCTGAGCATGTGTACCAAGTACCACATTTTAGCTCAATATCTGTAAAATTGACTGTGTTGTATACGCTTTGTGTTTGCTAAAATTGATTAGCTATGGCAGCCATCTTGAATTGGTTTGACTGTCAAAGATAATCAGTTTCAGATGAACTTCCAATGATTACCGTCTGAGAGTTTCACTGAAGTCCATCCAGTGGTTCGTGAGATATTATGCTAACAGACAAAGACCACCGAGTGATCAAAGCTGATAAAACACTCAACAGAGCAGAGCTGCTGTCTGTGGGAGGGTTCAAGCGTGATGAAGAGGAGGAGGAGGAGGAGGAGGAGGAGGAGGAGGAGGAGGAGGAGGAGGATGGTCCTGCTGGCACACAGCAGCAGGTTCTGGACGTACCGCCGGTCTCTCTGCTCTCTGCCGGGGCCGGAAGTGGGACAGGTGGATCCGCGGGTCCAGAACCACAGACAGCGGGGACCTCCGTTAGACCCGTGCTGCTGCGGGCTCCGGGATGGGCTCAGACCCGGCTCCGGGTCCGGGTCCGGGTCCGGGTCCGGCTCTGAAAGGCGAGCAGGGACGGGACCGCCGCGGACCGGCTGATCCCGGACAGGTGGGTGAGTTCTGATTCCGGTAGTTTTTTATTTTAGTTTTTAAAGAACCAAACACATTGGATTACATTTATTATCGCCCTCCACCGAAAGGCGAAGGCGGGCGATAAGGATTATGTCTGTTAGCAAAATATCTTAAGAACCACTGGACGGATTTTAATGAAACTTTCAGAAAGTAATAATTGGATGTACATCTACCACTGATTAACCTTTGAAGGCAATCTGTTTCAAGATGACCACCACAGCTAACTGACCTTAAAAAACACCAAATCAGCTAGAAGTCTGTCAGTTTCAGATATAGTGTGGTAGTAGCTGAGCCGTTCACAGCACATACTCTGAGTGTCACATCCTGCTCTGTTGCATGAGACGCTATACTCAAGGTCGGGCCAAAACTGCTGTGACTCTTTCCATTTCTCAGCATGAGGTGATCTTTGTCTAAAACCCTGACATGAAGGCATGCTAGGCCTTTATTTAACCATGCAACAGTTACAAAAACAGATCAGGGGATGCAAACTTTTATTGGTTTTTATTTCAGTTCTAAAAGCAGACTGAAGGAATCCAGAGACATCATCACAGAGCCTTAAATCCAGCTCCTCTCACTAGGAAATGATCCAGGATCCACCTGCTGGAGAAAACAAGAACAAATCAACGTTTAAAACAAAAGCAACGTCTGCTGTTGCATCCTGACAGTATGCAGCAGAAAAATGTGTTTGCTTTTAAACACAATAACAAATATTTTTCAGATTTCCAGGTCTTTCTCAGGCTCTACATTAACCCAAATAATTCTTTGAATCAGAGCGAAAACATGACAAAGTTCAGGGAGGTTTCTGCCTTCAGGTTGAACTAATTGGGACATTTTAAAATCGGATCATTCATGTAAAATCGGATGAAAGATGTGGAGCTGTTGGAGGGTTTATGTAGGTGTGGGCTCTGTCGTTTCACAGTCCAGCTGCTCTTCACAACGTATAGATAAATACCTGGATGTGTACATGGACAGACACTTCTGTGCTGAGATCACATTTCCTGCATAGGCTTAGACTCTGTGGTGTGAGCTGAAAAATGATGGTTTGGTTTTATCAAATGATTTTAAAGAGTGTAGAGCAATGTGCTATACAGATAAGGTATGCCAGTCTGTCTGTTCAGTTCTAATCTAAACTGGAACATCTCTTTTAAACAGCTTTAAGGATTGTTGGTATGAAGGAACATGTTTATCTTCAGAGTTTATATAAAACATCTGTATGAAGAGAAGCACAAAAGGTTGGAAATTGTTTGGCACATCATTTCATTTGGTAACATCAGGAAAGAGATTGTAAAGTATAAAATCAAACATAAAAAAGATTATCCTGAACTTTATATCAAATGGTGGAGTTTGAAGGAGTTTACTGCAGTGGTTTTCCAGATGTACAATCTACACTCACCATAAACAGCACCTGTCTGAGTCTGTTTAAAATCCTGTGGAAGCCTGATCCAGGATAACATGCCTCCGATTTGATTTAATTATACACTTTTTAAAGTATGGAAGCATAATACAGGGAAATGTGACCACTGCGGGAGGATGAAACAGTAAACGTGTTATATAAGAATGTCAAAAATTTGAAGAAGAAAGAAGATAAATAAAGAGAGAGTTTGAAAGGATTAAAGAAAAGTTAAACATAATCAACACTTTAAAAAAGAATTTAGTGAGCAAACATACAAAAAATAATTAGTTTAAAAAACAAACAAAAAAAACTCAATAATAGAACTGAATTATGTAGTACATACAGTTAGAAAGTAATCTACGGTAAATCACATTCCATACCAGTGGGGGGCGGTAATGCACACCTTCAGGTTTATGCCAGCTGCCAATAAATGCCACAAGAAGAAGAAGAACCGGACACTGGAGCGTTGGTTCCAACAATAAATCTGTTTGCAGCTACCAGTAACACAAATGAATCAATGAAAGACAGACAGACAGAAAATACCCACAATTCCTTGACATCAGCTGCCTTTGGATTGTCTCAGTTTAAAACCTCTTTATGGTACTCCCCCCCCTCTTTTACCCAGCTAAGAATCCCTTCAGTCCTACATTATCTAAGCCCCTGTCGGAGATTTTGGATTAAAATGGTTAAAAAATATCTTTATATCTTTATGACTCTGCACCACCTCTGGTTGTATTCAATAGTCATTCCAAACACATACTCTGAATGCTACACAATGGGGAGATCTCAGAAAATAAGATTGTGCACATGAAAGGTGGTGGGAGAGTTACTTGGCAGTTAATTGGAATTCTGTTTCTATACTTCTGCTTACAGAGTTATCTTCCTTAACAGGTCAGTCTGAAATATGGTGATCTCTGGTTTCATATTTTTGTGTCAAACCCCAATTTTGTCCAGTGTCCAGCAGGAATAAAAGAAGTGATCTTGCTGTTTCATTTGTTTTAACACAACCTGCATCTGTTCTCACTTTGCGTTCATGTGTCAGATGACTTAAATGTCAACATTTATTTCTGAATGAGAATAGAAAGCTGCGTTCTGGTTGAAAACAGATTAAAAAGAAGTGTGTTTGTCTTTTTTAGGTTGATCATCAGAACTCATTGTCCTGTCTGAGGATTCTGCTTACAAGCTCCCACTGACGGGACCAACAGAAACTTCTCCCATCCTGGTTTTCATCCTGCTGCCAGAATGCCCATAATCAGCAATACCAACCATGACTTCAGCACCTACTCCATCAGCAGCGATGACAGCAGCCTTGATCGCTTCTTCACCGAAATCCCGGAGACTGAGACCCTAAAGGGCGTTTACTTCCAACGCGCCCAGCTGATCCGTGACCACAAGGCCTCGTATGTAGTCGACCACACCCTACAGGTTCTCATCAACGTTGGGGGAAACCGCTACACCTTCCCCTGGAGCACCCTGGAGCAGTTCCCCCACAGTCGTTTGGGTCGTCTGCGCTTCTGTACCACCCCCGAAGAGATTGCTCGACTCTGCGATGACTACGATGAGACTTGTCAGGAGTACTTCTTTGACCGGAACCCCACAGCCTTCAGGGTCATCCTCAACTTCCTGGCTGCAGGAAAACTGCGCCTACTCAGGGAACTGTGCGCAGTGTCACTGCACGACGAGCTTGACTACTGGGGCGTGGACCCAGGCAACATGGAGCGCTGCTGTCGACGGCGCATGATCACCCGTGTGGACGAGGTGACAGAGCGTGAGCGAAAAGAGGAAGAGTGGAGGAAGAAGAGGACATTGTTAAAGAAAAGACCGACAAAGACTGAAAAAGGATATCGTAGACTGGTGTCAATGTTGAGGGAGGTGATGGAAAACCCTCACTCTGGTTTGGCTGGGAAGCTGTTTGCCTGTCTCTCTATCATCATGGTTCTTATCACTGTCATCAGCCTGTGCATCAGCACCATGCCGGACCTCAGAGATGAAGAGAACAGGGTGTGTATGAAGCCTCAAAACAGTCAGTGTGATCTGTTTCTACAGCTCCACGTCTTTTCTTTCTCAGGTAGAAGGCATCTGGTGCTTTTCTGACTAAAACACATTTTTGTGTTTTAGTTGGAACAGATTTGTTGGATTTAGTTAAACACAGGAATCTTCCAACTTTTGTAACAAATAAATTATAAGCATAAAGATACATAATAATAATAATAATATTAGAAGTTAGCCTTTTTTAAAAACACTCCTTTAAAACTTTATTTATCAATTTTCAGAACACATTTTTTTACAGCATTCAAGTTTTATACAACACTGTGAACCTCTACATAAAACAGAAAATAAAAATCATGCACAAAATAAAAATAAGTAAAGTAAATACATAATTTTTTTAAAAATTTAGTAATAAATATGTTAATAATGACAGATGAAAATGCAAAAACCTGTTCACCTTACAGCTAACTATGAGAATGTAGCAGTGATTTGGTTACGAAGAGGTGCTCATCGAAGAGGTGTGTGTGGGGGGGGGGGGGTCCTGTTTCCACCTCAAAAGTATAAGATGTCTTGCAATCAGTGTAGCAATAACTACTGTATTTAAATTTTTTTTGGAAAGTAAAATATCCGGAGCCATGACTCCAAAAATTGCAGTTACAGCAGTAGAGCCAAATTTAACATTGCATATCTCTGAGAGTGTGTTGAATATAGATGTCCAGTAAGTATGTAGTTTTGAACACGTCCAGAAAGGGTGAATAAGGGAACCTGTTTCTGATTTCCATCGGTTGCATAAGGAATCTTGCTGAAACTTAGCTAGCTTTTCTTTAGAGATATGCATCCAGTGCATGACCTTAAATTGAAGGAGCCCATGTCTAGCGCATTTAGAAGAGGAGTGTACCCTGTGAAGAATAGGTTGCCAGAGCTCATCTGTCAATATAATTGCAAGATCTTTCTCCCAGTGTGACTTAATGATGGAAAGAGAGGGAGATTGTAGATCTAACAGTATAGTGTAATCTCTTTAATTACCCCCTTCTTATAAATGTTTATACCTATGATTTTATCCAAAGATGTTTCTTCAGGTAGTTCAGGAAATAAGGGACATCTATTCTTCACAAAGTGACACAGTTGCAAGTAGCGAAAAAAATGTGTACGCAGGATATTAAACTGTTCCATGAGTTGTGTAAACGATGCAAATGTTCCATCCATGAAAAGGTGCTTAACTTTATTTAATCCATTTCTTTTCCACATTTCAAAGGCAGAATCAGACATAATAGGTGGGAACATGCAATTTGAGCAGATAGGAGTTTTAATTGACATAGAGTGTAACCCAAATCTTTTTCTCCACTGCACCCAGATTCTCAGGGAGTTCTATAGCAGAGGGCTGCGTTTATAGGTACTTACTTCTAAAGGGAGAGCGGAGGTCAACAAAGCAGGTAAACTAGTCTTGCCACAGTTAGACGACTCAATCTGAAGCCAAGCTGGGGTTTCTGTAGAAGACCTACTGATCCAATATAGCATATTTTGAATATTTGCTGCCCAGTAATAAGACTGGAAATTTGGTAAAGCCAATCCGCTTATAGGCCTAGGTCTCTGCATAAAATCTTTACATATTTTGGGGGATTTACTATTCCAGATGAACGCAGAAATATGTTTATCTAGTGTCACAAAGTATTTTTTGGAATATAACATCAAATGCACTGAAATAAATAAAGGAACTTAAGTAGTATGTTCATTTTTATTGAATTGATACGGCCTATTAACGACAGTGGCAAATTATTCCACCTTTAAAGGTCTGACTTAGTATTTTCAAAACGTGGTACAAAGCTCTTTTCGAAGAGATCTTTGTATTTGCGAGTAAGTTTGACACCTAGATAAGTCATGTAATCTGATTTAACTTTGAAAGGAAAGTTTGTAAATGAAATCTTCTTGACTTGAGAGTTTATACCAAGTAATTCTTTTTAATGTAAATTTAATTTGTAGCCCAAAATAGTGACAAATTGTTCAAATATAGTAAGAGCATGGGGGAGAAAGCACAAAGGATCCGAAACATACGATAGGAGATCATCAGCATATAACGATGTTTTGTGCTCCTGATCAGCTCTGTAGATACTCTTATTATCTTCTGTTCGCTGCTTGAATGCCAACGGTTCGATTGCTAACACAA
The DNA here is from genome assembly GCA_028566035.1 of Kryptolebias ocellatus. Lineage (NCBI taxonomy): Eukaryota > Metazoa > Chordata > Actinopteri > Cyprinodontiformes > Rivulidae > Kryptolebias > Kryptolebias ocellatus. Next base: position 32,492,045 of record JAOWBD010000048.1, read on the forward strand.
ATAAAAAAGGGGATAAAGGACACCCCTGTCTTGTCCCGCGGTGGAGTGGGAAGTAACAAGAATATAATAAATTTGTTCGAACACACGCCATAGGCGAGGAATAAAGTACCTGAACCCAAGAAATGAAGTTAGGGCCAAATCCAAATTTACTTAGTATGTAAAACAGATAATCCCACTCCACCCGGTCGAAAGCTTTTTCAGCGTCAAATGATAAGGCGACTTCATGAGTTGTAGTTGACTCTGTGTGTAGTATGTTAAGAAGTCTACGCAGGTTGAAAAAACCCTTTACAAATCCTGTTTGATCAGTAGAAATAATATGAGGTAAACATTATTCTAGCCTGAGAGCCAGGGTTTTGGACAATATTTTTAGGTCCACATTTAATAGCGAAATAGGACAATATGATGAACACTCAAGTGGATCCTTATTTGGCTTCAATGACAGAGAAATGGTAGCTTGACGAAGCGGTGGGGGAAGACATTGCGAGTTAGATGATTCAATAAACATATCTTGTAACAACGGAGATAAACTATCTCTAAAGGTCTTGAAAAATTCAACTAGATAGCCATCCGGTCCCGGAGACTTTGCATCCTGCATTAAGTTAATTGCCAATTTAATTTCTCCTACAGTAATTTGTTCCTCCAGTTGGTCCCTAAATATGGAGTCTAAAGTTGGAATTGCTATCTTATCCAGGCATTTTTAAAGATTCTGATTCATAAAGGTTAGAATAACATACTTTAAAGCTCTTATTTATTTTTTGTGGATCTGTAGTGACCTGTCCAGATGGGGTTTTAATTTCAGAAATTAAATGTGAAGTTTCGGATCTTCTGGTGTGCTAAGATCTTAGATGTCTTCTCTCCATGCTCTTACCACATTCTTCTAGACTTAAGAATCATACGTTCAGACTGTTCAGTAGAAATTAAATTGAACTCAGTTTGTAAAGTCAGTCTTTGTTTATACAAATCCAGAGATGGATTTATAGAGTGCTGTTTTATTTGTGATGTCAGATCTGACAGTTCAGTTAAATGTTTTACCTTTTGTTTCTTAGTATGTGAGCAGTAGGATATAATGTGACCACGTAAGAATGCTTTCAAGCTTTCCCAAACTGTACTAAAAGCTATACCAGGTGTAATGTTTATTTTTAGGAAAAAAACAATTTGTTCAGAAATGTATTGTACAAATTCTTTATCTGACAAAAGGAGAGGATTGAGTCGCCAAGAATATACAGAACGTTTGCTTGGAAAATTAAGGTCCAAAAGAAGCAGGCTATGATCAGATATAACTATACTATCGTATCTATAAGTTTTAATATTAGGAAGTAGTTTTTTATCTAGAAAAAAAATAGTCTATGTGTGAATATATTTGATGAACTGCAGAAAAAAAAGAATATTGTCGGGTATATGGGTATAGGAATTGGCACACATCTACAGCACCATAATTTTGTAAAAATGATTGTAAAACTATGGAAGACTTTGGAAGTCATAAGTCTTTGGTCGAGGAATGATCTAACACTGGGTCCATGACAGTATTCATGTCTCCTCCTAGTACCAATTATTAAGTATCAATTGAAGGAAGGGAATGAATCAAGTTGTTGAAGAATTTAGGGTCGTCAAAGTTAGGGGCGTATATGTTAGCTAAAATAATAGGAGGGTTAAGAAGTGATCCAGTCACAATTATATAACAACCATTTGAGTCAATCATTATATCTGATACTATAAGTGGAGTATTTTTATTGACCAAAATTGCAGCTCCTCATGCTTTACCATTAAAACTGGAATGAAAAATTTGCCCAACCCATCTTAAGCCTTGAATGATCTATATCTGGAAGGTGCGTTTCTTGCAGAAATGCTATATGTGTTAGAATTCGGTTTTGTTTGTTCCCCTGTGTTTGATGTTTGTGTTCTGGTCTCCTTTGGCTTAGGTTTTGTTGTGTTCATGTTTCTCTGTGCCTGCCACTATTTACTCCTCCCCAGTCACTCTTTGGTCTATCTGCCACACCCACTTACACCTGCCCCAAGCCTTGATTGTATTCACTCACCTGTGCCCACTTTCTATAATTACCCTCTGCCTTTAAAACCCGGTCACTTTCCCCATTTCCTCGCTGGTTCATTGTCATACTTTTGCCTCCCTGATGTGCAAAAACATAATTCAAAAAACCAGATCCTGACATTATCACCCATTTACTCCAAAGTGCACTGGAAAAAGTCACAACCTCAAACATTATATGTTCCAATTTAAAACAAAATAAGGTGAGTTTATTTAGCGTCTAATACAAACTGGTTCAGACGGTGCCGTTCGTTTAGCACATAGTCTACAGATGCTACTATCCCCTTAGCTGCCCCAGTAATAAAGACAGGCTCACCCTCCGTATGTGTCAGTTTGTAGCTGCAGGAAATATCCCTCAAAGTTTTTTCAGTCTGATCGGAAAACTAACAGCTAAATAAAAACAACCAGAGGTCAAACAAAGAGTCTCCCATTCAAAAATTAGTAGCGTTTTACCATAAAAGTCTCAGGATATCTCATAACGTGAACGAATTAACAGTACCATTTCGTATCCTCACAGCCTTTCCCGTACTGGTCACTCATGGGAAGCACCAAACTTGGATTCAATGAAGTTTTCCGCTGTCTCAGGAGAATCAAACATCTTTGTTTCACCATTGAAGGAGATCTGAAAATGGGCAGGATAAATAAGACCATCGCGAACTCCGTCTTTTTTCTGTAGAGGCTCCTTTACCCCGTTGAAGGCAGCCTGGCGTCTGGACAGGTCGATGCTGTAGTCAGGAAAAATGAAAATCTGCTCCCCTCGAAACTCCAACTTGCCTTTTTGTCTGGCTAGTTGCTGTATCTGCTCCTTCTCCTGGTAGTAATGGATGCGCAGGATAAATGCCTGCGGATGTTGTCCCTCCGGAGGCACCACCGGTACCGCTCTGTCCAGTAGTGGAGCCTTTTCCAGACCGCCAGGACCACCAAGTACGTCGAATAACAGGTCAGCAATGAATCTGGTGGGGTTCCCCTGCTCCATTCCTTCAGGTACTCCTAGTATGCGCAGGTTACAGCATCTTCCCCTGTTTTCCAAGTCGTCTGTTTTTGCCAATAACTTTTTATATTGGTTGTTTAGGGCCACATAGCAGGTTTCCATAATTTCCAAGCACTTGTCTAAATTCTCCAGGCCTTCTTCATAATCACCCATTTTCTTTGTGAATTTGTCAATAGCAGCTTGGATGGGTGAAATGGCTTTTGCGATTTCCTCCTTAATTTCTCCTCGTAAGTTTTCATTTTCTTCTTGAATTACTTCTTTAACAATATCGCGAAATGTAAGCAGCGTGGCCTGGTCTATAGCCGCTTTGCTAGCAGCCTCCGAGTTGCTAGCCTGTGCTCCTTTAGCAGATAGTTTAGACAACATTTTGCTTCAAGATAAGGCAGAAGTACGTGAAGTAACGTCGATTTACTGGTAGCAACTTAGAATATCTAAGAATTGAGCCACTTTTTAAAACTATTTAACAAAAATGTTGGATTCTCGTGGTTTGCATGTCTACTCCATAACGCACCCCTAGTGGTCTCCCTTAAAAACACTTTTTACATTTTAAATAAATTATTAATAACAACCCCCCC
>JAOWBD010000048.1:32527458-32545659 GCA_028566035.1 Kryptolebias ocellatus
TGAGCACCCAACAACAACATACAGTAAGTGATGGTGAGCACCCAACAACAACATACAGTAATGTGATGGTGAGCACCTAACAACAACATACAGTAAGTGATGGTGAGCACCCAACATTTTAAATGAAAAACAACATGCCATCTGGGTGTGAGTGGAATCCACAAAGTGGTGCGCCACAACAGCAGTGCAGGTCAGAGAAAAACAAACAAAAACAGTCTGTTTTATTCGAGTTTAGTCAAAGTTTGTGACTGTCAGACTTTACTGTAAAAGAGTGAGGCTGTAAATATCAGCCAAGTTTCACATGCAGCTTCAAATGGCTAAAAAAATGCCGTTTTTAATAGACTTTTTCAAAGTTTTCTACCTTTCCTCGCTAACACATATCGGTATCAGCAGGTGTTAGCAGGTATGTTGAACGAGCTCAGAGGTGATAGACTCAAAGTCCTGACCGAAACACACAACAGTCGGTCTTCCTCACGCAGAACCGTTAGAACCCTCAAACCGAGCATTAATGATCTACAAACCGCTGACAAATAACCCGAATGTCGGTGAAACATCTGAACCCGACAATAAAAACATTTACTGTCATTAAAACAAACCTTTTCCTCACCTGATAACTAACCGAGCCACAGGGACAAAACAAGAAAATACCGCCAACTGCTGCTGATTCTTCTTCTACGGCTTTAGAGCAACTGCATCCGGTTGCGGTAGCCGCATTGCTGCCACCTACTGGATTTATTCGGTACTGCTCAAATGTTTTTATTTTGGAATTTCATGCAACCTATTTACACGTAAACTTTATTTATAATAGGTAAAATAATTACAACAATTGTAATTTACAAAACACAACAATTATTAAAAATAAAAAATAACTTATTAAATTAAAAAAGTAAAGTAACATTTTTAAGTTATTGTTCAAAGTTACAATCCAAACTAATCTCGTATTATTGAGTTACTGTTAAAAGGCAAATAAGTTAAATGAATCAAACAGGGCTGACAGTTTTTAAAAATAAACAAAATTAATATAGCAGAAAAATTAGAAACATTTGATCAATTCTTTCTTTTTTGTAACAATACCTCCTAGCAGTTAAGCTTATATTGTTGCACAGCCTGCTAATTTACCTTTAAATGATGCCACATTTGTTAGGAACATGCATTTATAGGTTGAGCGGCAGAGTTGAGTATATAGGATGCGACAATGAAAAACTTCCTAAATCCTCTCTGACAATGCCAGACAGCTTAATCTGCTAATGACTCTTGTTTCACACTTCAAATACTACTTGTGGTGACAATTACATACCCAGTTGGAACCTGATAGAGTGGAACAGCCTCCAGAATTTGGGAGAGGACAGTATGAATGGTCTGCCTGTAGTCCTGAACATCTGTGGGATCAGCTTGGGCATGCTGCTCATTCCGGAGTGACCAACACAAACACAATGGCTGACTTACAACAAAGACTGGTTTAAGAATGGGATGCCATCCCAGAGCAGCGTGTGACCAAGCAGGTGAGCTGCATGAAGAGGAGGTGCCAGGCTGTTGTGGCTGTGAATGGTTCTTCCCAGTGGCGTCACTAGGCCTGTTTTAGAGGGGCTTTTGGACCTTTTTGACAATGAAGATATGGACTTTAGTGTATTGGGAATTGAGTGATTGTTGGGGCAGACTCTGAAACTTGCTTCCTGAAAAACAGATTTTGTTTTAAGTCACTTCTTCCTGGAAGTTCTAGTTTTTAATATTACAAATATTTATATCTTAGAAATGAGAGGTTCTCTTTTTTGATGGCTCCATTTCAACCACTGCTGATGAAAACTGCTACCAAACCACCTACTACAACCCACGAAGCAACAGAGTTCATAGCGCTTTTATTTTGAAAAACAATACGCAAAATGAAGCAATGACGTGGAAGATGTAATGCGAGGCCTCGTTTGTTGTTCACGTGATTTTGCTCAATATGACACAAGCTCCGAAGCCTGGCTTCAGATGTCCCATCACTACAAGACTGGCTTTTTGCAAGACGCCAAAGAGAAGAATCCAGAGAAGGCTACGAGCAGCGAGGCAAAACATGGCAATGGAGTTGTGATCCAGGGTGTACCCCACAGAGTCACTGGTGGAGATAACCACCAGCTCCCTATGAGCCTGAATGGTAAAGAAAATTAACAGATGAATAGAAGAGAATTCAGATTAGACTTAATCATACTTTTAGCGTACAAAGCGCCATCTTAAATTAAAGATCTTATTGTTCCATATTTTTCTAACAGAGCACTTCACTCTCAAATTTACTTGGTTTACCTGTGGTTCCTAGAGTTTCTAAAAGTAGAACAGGAGTCAGTTTTCAGTTATCGGACTCCTCTCTGGTGGAACAAACCTCCAGTTTCTGTCTGTGAGGCTGACACCCTGTCTACTTTAAGATTAGACTTAAGACTTTCCTTTTTGATAAATCCTATAGTTAGGATTGGCTTAGGTTTTCTGAGCTATCCCCTAGTTGTGCTGATAAGTGATTTTTTTTTAAATCAGCTACATTCTATTCACAAATATAAAGCTCATGTTTGATACACTAAAGATAGCATAATTTAACAGCTGATCATTCGCAGGGAAATCATTTTAAATCAATGATTTTATGCTTAGACACAATCTTGATTTTTATGTTTTTAGGTGAAATTTGGTTAGGCCAAGATAACAGTGTTGTAGTTCTTATTGAAGCAGCTCCTCCTAACTTCAGTTTTATTAGTGAAACTAGAATGCATAAGAAAACTGGATAGATATGGCATTAAATTTTCACTTACTTCTAAAGTATTCCCCAAATTTTCACGAGTTTTTGAGTATGTTAAAGCCCCTAAAAGACAATTAATTCGGCACAAGAATAATAATAAGAAGCAGAAGAAGAAACACTAGAATGTCAAGATGATTTAATATTGTAATCAGAAAACTGAAGTAAGGTAAGAGTCAACAGATTCTGGTTGTTCTGACTTTTTATTGAAAGCCTGAAACAGATTGTCTATTCAAAACAGAACAGCAGGACAGTAAAACAACATCGGCAGGATGAATGAAGTAATTTTATCAGGTTTCAGGCCCCTCAGCTTTGGTTAAATGAAAACAGAAGACATGTCTCTTAGAGGCGTCTACGCAGCAGAAATAGGAAAAAAACTGCACTGAGGAGGATGCAGAGCGTACACACCGTGGGAATCACAATCTCTGTCACCATCTCCATGTGTCCAATCAACGGATCTGAAACACAAACATGAAGGTTCAAACTAAACAGACTGAACCTAATACGCTCAGGTTGTCTTTTTCAGTTTTCTGTGTTTGGTTGAAAAGAGCAGCCCTGACCAGGCTCTCTGGTCTCTGCAGAAACAAAGAACATCCTCAGCACAGAACCAGCTTGTGCCCGATGCAGGGCTGTCCCTGGTCTCTGATCCTGTTTGTGTTTATGGACAGCATCTCAAGATGAAGTCCAGAAAAGGAGGGTGTCTGGTTGGTAAACTCAGTCTTATTTCTGCAGTTCTGTTGGGGTTTTAAGGTTATGACCTTCAGCATAAGCTGGGATGGTTCACAGCTGAGTGATCTTTAGACACCATCGGTTGAGAAGAGCAAGGAAACTTCCCAGTACAAACTGAACCATTTGGTCAGTTTGTGGTTCTTTAGTGTGGTTCAGAACATTATTATGTTGTTCCAAACCACCTCTGAACATCACTTCAGTTTGTCCTGAGTGTGTTTATGTGTGTTTTTAAGGCCTGTCACAAGACATCCATTAGCACCAGGTCTGAACAGAGTTTCAGCTAAAATCAGCCTTAATTCAAACTCTAAACTGCTGTTTTTAAAGTAGTATTTCAAAGTGTAAATAAAACAATTAAAACGCCATATGTAAAAACAAACAATAAAAAAGAATCCAAAAATGGTTAAAAAACAGAAACATCTGAGGAGATTTCTGAACTCATAAAGCAGAGAACAGAGAGTGTGGAGTTCGAGCTTTCAAAACTTCTCCTTGGTCCAAAATCAGAACATTTTGGTCCTCTAAAGAGTGTCAGTTTCTTGTTTGTTTGTGTGTTTTGTCCTTAGGTCTTCGTCTTCTCAGACAGAGGCTGGTCCACCCTAAGGACAAAGCACCCAAACCCAAACTGAGCGGAGTTGTGTCTGCAGTTCAGAGCAGTGAGGAATGAACACCTCCTCCACAGACGCACAGCTCAACACAGGAGAGCCGTAGGGACACTACTTTTTGATAATCTTTTCTGAGTTGAATTAGGACAGTCACTTTAAAAGGGGTGAATATTTATGCAATCACTCATTTTACATGAAATATTATTATTTAATTGATATTACAAAGATTGTACAAATTTGTTTTCACTTTGACACTGAAGATTTTGTCAAAAAGGCCCATTTATGTTGACTCTGATTGATTTACGACAGCACTATAAGCATAAAAATACTTTTTATAGGCACTGTAAGCATCAATTTTAAACTTTAATTTTGTTTCTGAACATGAAAGCCTTGAAGAATCCTGTCAGTTTTTCACAGCAACAGTGCTTTGTATCAACCTAAACTTCATCGTGGACTGGCCAACAGTTTTGCTGATTTCCTTGAAAGGGTCTTTTAGATGGGGGGCAAAACAAACAAACAAAAAAAACTGATAGAGAGCAGAAAAAAAATAACCTCCGAGCTGAAATTTGCTTTTGTCTGGCTTCTCACAACCTCCTTCAGTGGTTCATCGTACCAACCTGCAGCCAACAGCTGGTTACTGGAGGAACAAGTCTCTGTGGCTTTCCTCTTCCAACTCTCCAACTGCAAAGAGCAAACAGGTCTGAGTTTAAGAGAAAGAGTATGAAATATTGAGTGTGTTATTAGAGTTTACCTCTCTCTGATTGGGGAATCCATTTGAGCAGATGATGCGTTTATAGTACAGGACAGAAGCCTTTGGGTAACGTGGTTTGTTTTTGTTCCTGAAGTCCACAAAGTAGAGACCAAACCTCTCAGAGAATCCTTCATCCCACTCAAAGCTGTCCAGGAGAGACCAGGCGGTGTACCCCTTCACGTTCACACCAGCTTTAATAGCTGTGAGTTTGAACACAAACACATTTATACGTACCACTCTGACAACAGTGGCCAGGCATGAAAACAAACTTCAGCTGCAACATCTAATACTACTCAGTACTGACAGGGTACATTCCCAGTACCTGTGAGGGTACTTACAGGGTATGTACAGGAACCAGCAGTATAATGAAGTGACTTGTCACCCTGTACTTACAGGGTATACCTACAAGGTATGTAGGAACGCACTCACACAGGCATTTACTGGGTATATCCACAGGTACCTACACTATACTGGGTAAACCCTAACTTCCTGTTCCACATTGTTCCACACAGTAAAAACTGTCACCTTTCAGCATTTCGTTGATATAATCTTTAAAGTATTGCATCCTCCAGTCATCACAGAGATCGGTGCAGAGCATCTTCTCTGAGACTCCGTTCTCTGTCACATAAATCATTGGGTTTCCATACTGGCTCTGTCAGAGAGGTCGCACAAGATTTTCATGTTATTACATCTGTTTGTACAGTCTTTAAGGAAGACTTTAAGACTTTAAGGAATAAAAGAGCAGACAAAATCTTAAGAAAAACTTTGAAAGACCACCATAAAACCTTAATATGTTTGATCAAGACCACTTTAGAAGATTACAGAGAAGTCTGGCTGAAAGGGAAATTTAAAGAAATGAGTGGCTCAGGAGTTAAGATTATTTCTATTTTGTGACCAGGTAACAAAACTCCAACAAATTTCTCTGTGAAGAAAAAAATCTGTAAAGAAAATGTGAAAAACCTTCAACAAAAATCACAATGTGAAGAAGGAAACAAAATTATGGTAATAAAAAGACAAAACAGGAAGAAAAAGGTTTTTAAAAGCCACATTAAAGCTTGATGTATTGTACTTTTTTTCCCCTAATCTCTTTTCTCTTTTTTTTTTTTATTGTCTTATTTTAATTTTTGGTTTTCTCTCCAGTATTTACTCTGACGCAGTTAAGAAATATGCCTTAAAATACTTTCATAAATACTCCAAAGATCATTTCTAAACACAGTAAAGATGAGAAGAAAACTTCTGTTAATGCCAAATCCATATTCATTGTAGTTCTACCATCCTCCTGTTAAATAAAAACACATTTGTAGCTAAAACAGGTAGTCTGGTCGCATAAACACAACCAAATCAGAGCAGATATGAAAGAAAACAGCAAAAGAAAATGAACTTTAAAATAAAGAGCAAAATGAAAAACAATCACATTGAACTCACCATATAAAAAGCAGAAACTAATTGTTCAAATTAAAAGAATAAAATAAAGTTGAAAAAAAGTTTTTAAAAAGAAAAAAAAGACTTCAAGATTAAACAAATGTAAATAAAATGCTTTTAATCTATTTACTTTTTTATTTTTTGTTTTCATATTTTATTGTTTGTTTTGTTTTACAAATTTATTCTTTACAAGTCTAACCCTACAAAACAGGTAAACAGAAGACGAAACAAAAGAAGCAACTAAATGTTTTATTGCTGAGTTTTGTGTGAAATACCTGTGTTGTTTGTTTTTAGAGCTTCCTTAAATTTGGTTTAAAAGAATAATAATTTAAATTAAAGCTAATTATAACTGAACACTACATCAGAAACAAGTGAATGTTTTGTATTTCATTGGCATAACTAACTAAAATAAAACATTTGAATTAGACTAATAGCAGCAATAGCATGCTGGACTCAAGGTGTTAACAATGTGTGGATCCACCAGTAATACAGGTAGCTCTTCACAACATTTGTCTTCATTGTTCACCCTCTTACTTTAAAATGCACATTTTGTTCATTTTAAATTTAATAAAAGCCATTTTGTCATCAAACATGAAGCAATTTCATGTATCTGAATTAGCTGGAGGTCCGATTAGCTTTTAGATTGTACCTTCACAAAGTTCAACAAGCGCCGGAAGCCCCAAGGAACTGAGTAGAGCCATTCAGAACCAGGATCAGGCCATCGTGGGTCAACAAGCTCAGCTAGGTCACGATCTGCAAAGTAGCTGTCCCCAAGGCCTGATGGGTAATTCTTCTGGGTGACGTAGCGTGTGGTGTAATGTCCAAGGCCCAGAAAGTCAACGGTTCCTTTGATGTAACTTTTCTCCTGAGGCAAGAAAACTGGCAGTCGTGAAGCTCCCAGACCCTGCTGACCGCTTTTCCTGCCTAGAGGTCAAAAGTCAGGAGAGGTCAGCTCAGTTGTTTGTGTTATATTGTAGTTACAAACACTTGAACTTTTCAAGGTAAACCTCTGCCCAAAACTCCTGACTCATCTTTTATTATACTGCCTGCCGCTAAAAGGAAAAAGGTAGACAGTGTTTTTATCTGTTTGTTTGTTGGTCTGTTAGCAAAATATCTAACAAACTTGTGGATGAATTTTAATAGAACTCAGAAAGTAATCACTGAACGAACAACTGATTGACTTTTAAAGTCAACACAAATCAAAATGGACGCCACATCTTACTAACTGTCAGGAGTGGTGGAGACGAAGGCGAACTCAGAGCACAGACTCATTTTAAATCAACTAATTTATTTAAATAAAGAAAATAAACAAAACAAAAGCTGATGTGGCAGCAAAGGTAGAACAAACACACAAACCAAATAATAACATGGAGCACGGAGCTACAAAGTATAAAACAAACAGATACGGGCCCAGAGCGAGAAACCGGGGACAGAAAAACAATGATTCAGTGAAGAGTGGAGGAGATGACCGGGTTTTTAAACACAGGAGGTGATTAGGGAAGTGGGCACAGGTGGAATGATTACGACAGCTAGGGACAGGTGTAGATGGGCGTGGCAGGGAGACGAGAGTAACTGAGGAGGAGTGAATAGTGACAGGAAACAAAGACACGAACAACAAGAACTAAACTAAGACAAAAAACTGAAATACAAAACCCCACACTAACCTTAGCAAACACACAAATGGCTATAACTCAGTCAGTTTTGCAGATATAGAGCTAATGTTTAATGTTGTAGTACCCAAGAGTCCTGCACAACATACTTCAAGCACTACCAGAATACAAAAGATTTTGTAATTATGAACGAAATTGTGATTTCAAGGTTTGATCAAAATGGCTCTAGCTCTGTAATTTCTCAGCATAAAATCACAATTTAGGATTCTGGCATGAAATGAATTATTGACATGTATTCCTTCAAGAAATGAAAGTCTAATTTGTTTTAAAAGTAAAAGAAAAATGAACAAACTGTTTCCCTGTGGCAGGCTGCTGGGAGCAGTCTAAAAATCCAATTTAAGTTTTAAGTTGTCTGATATGTATCGACACAACTCTGCTTCTTGAGTTTAGAAGCCTTTTTCTCTCCGAAAGAATCATAGGTCAGAGTTAAAAATATTTCTGTGAAAATGAAGGCGTGCAAGTTCTGAAACTGAGTAAAAAAGCGTCAAAAGTCTAACAAAAACAAGACATTTAGAAAATCTGGAGATCTGTTGATTAGGACCAATTTAAAACATTACAGGAAAGTCTTTGTGCTTAGAGAAAAATGATAAAAAAATATAACTGCATAAGGATTTTGCACAGGGCTGCATGTGTAAGTTATTGCACATCTGCACATACCGATGTATTCTTTCATGACCTGAGGGTAGTCTCCAGTGAAGACTGGAGCTGCAAACCAGCCCAGGTAGAACTGAATGTACCTCTCCGCTGCTTCAATGTCCTTTTGGCTGGAGACATCAACCGGTTCACCCCAGTCAGCAGTGAGCGAGATCCCAATCAGACCTAGGCAAACATGAATAATTATAGTCTCAATTTTCTTTTTACATGTATTAATAAATAGCAAGAATAAAACTTCTAGCAGCACACAGTTACAGGACAGCCTGAAGAAGTTAAGTTTTGGTGGTTGCAGAACACAAACATTTGGACACAAGAGGAATTTGGAGAGGCAGTAGAAAATGACTTTTGGTTGGCTTCAAGGAGGATCTGACAAATCATTCAACCAGGATGTGCTTGGTCTGGGTAACAAGCACTGCTGACCCAGACTGGGGGTATTGTCAGATGGTGGAATAAATACTTTGAGGATCTCTTTAAGCCAGCCTGAAGACTTAGGAAAAAGTGAGAACATTACGCTGGCAAAAAGCTCCCTGGTGGCAGAAACCAGGAAAGGACTAAATTTGCCCTCAGATCCTGAAGGCACTGGGCATTGTGAGGTTCTGATGGTTGATATGCTTCTTCAGTGTCTCTCAGTCTGTGCCCATGGTTCTCAATCTGGAAAAAGGTGGAATTTTCCTTTGGGACAGGAATGAGTCTCTGCCTCAAGCTGAGGAGTTCATGTATCTGGTGCCTTCATCTGAAGTAATGAGAGTGTTGGTCCGATCTGTCCTAGTGAAAAAGACGCTAGCCTGAAAGTCAAAGCTCTCAATTTACTGGTCTATCAAAGTTCCAACCCTCACCTCTGGTCATAAGGTATGGATCATGATTGAAAGCATGAAATCCTGGATCCAAGCAGCTGAAATGAGCTTCCTCCATAGGGTGACCAGGCTCAGTCTTAGACTTATCTGGATGTCTCCTTCAGAAAAAGGGGTTTGGGTATCTGATGCCTCCTAACCTCCTCCTTCTAGAGATTTTCTGGATACATCTCGATATGTTTTTTGAATTTTCTTTCTGGACCTGTTACCTCCACTACCCAACCACAAATGTATGGATTAATGAATGGATGGATGTTGGATAAATGGATGGATGTTGGATGAATTGAATATGGGAAAAGAAAACATTTAGTTTTCTTGTTCACCTTTTTGTTTGCTTCTCCACTTCATGTCATATGTGTGCCAAACTTTAGCATGAGCCTGTTGAAAAAACAATACAAAGTGTTAAAAGGATAACTGTTTACACCGTTTTACTCATGAACTGTTCTTCATGAAAACACAGACATTAAAGTCTCAGGACAGTGATCTATCTCAACAACATATACAAATTATGACACATTTTAGGCTCCTCATTAAAATTGTAACAAGGACCGGTTTCTTCCATCTGCGTAATATCACTAAAATTAGAAACATTTTTTCTGAAAATAATGTAGAAAAACTGGTCCATGCATTTATCACTTCTAGGTTGGAGGATTGTAATTCTTTATTATCTGAATATGCAGAAAACTCCCTGTTAGAGCCATAAATGAGAAATGTTTGAATGACATATTTTGTGTAATGCTTCTTTTTTTTATTTTGTCATTTTAGTAAGTAAGGTTAGGTAAGCTTAGTTTTATTTGTACCAGGGCGTACTTCCTGTAAAGTGTTGTGCTGCAGTAGAAATAATAACAGAAGGAAGGAGGATTACATGGGCACGAAGCAATGTAGTTTTTGACCGTGGAAACTGTGTGTTCTTCTTGGAAAGAAAGAAAAGAAATTGTAACAACTGATTTGCATCATTATTTTTTGTATGGGCATTTTTTTTTATAGATAAAGATTTTCTTGGTTAAACTCACGGTTATGCACGTGTCCTTTACTTTTCCAAGATGTCCGTGGAATGACACAGATATTGGATCTGTTGCCATAACATTAGTCAAAAACTTTCCAAATGGAAAAAAGAACATTCAATGGAAGGAAGCAGAGCAGAGGAAGCTGCCAGAGTTTTGATGAGAGTTGGGAGAGATCATATTTCTCTTATTGTACTTTTATTCCATTGGCTCCCTGTCAAATTGACCATAGAATTTAAAATCTTACTTCTTCTATAGAAAGCTTTCAACAACCAAGCTCCATCTTATATTCCATTCATCTTCTTTTACTCCTGTTTCCTCTCTGTGTTTCAGCTGGTTACAAGTCCATCGTAGAGACACAGAGACCAAAAACAATTCACACTCTCACTCACAATTTAGTTACCAATTAACTGATGAATTAATTTGTGCATAGATTTGGTCTGTGGGAGGAAACTGGAGTAAACGCACAGGTGCACAGGGAGAACATGCAAACCCCAGCCCAGGAGGCAAACTTGCAACATTGTTCCATATTTTCCCAGTAGACTGAGCGCTTCATTCTCAGTCTGCAGGTTTACTTGTGGTTCCTAGAGTTTCCAAAAGTAAAATGGGAGGCAGGTTACTCTCTTCTGGAACCAACTTCCAGTTCCTGACACTCTCTGCATGTCAATGTGAAACCAGCAGCTCAGCCAGATCGAGCTACTGGCATTGAGTTAAAGAAAACAAGTGGAGGACAAACTAAAACAATTTGAAGAGATGAATGTCATTGAAAAAGTAAGTGGACCTACACCATGGGTGTCCCCATTAGTGGTAGTGGTAGAAATAGGGAGCCCAGATTGTGTGTGGACATGCAGAGCAAATGAAGCCATAGTATGAGAATGGCTCTCAATTCCCACCATTGATGAAATACTTGAAGACATGACAGGAGCCATACTATTTTCAAATTTAAAGTCATACCAGCTGTCAAAATATATGATTTTTCAATGTTTTGGATTAGATTTTTCGTATATGTGAATCATCTATGACAAAAATAACCACTAAATACACATCATTCACTTTCAAAAGTCTACCCCATAATTTATAATAAATTAGCTAAATCAGAAGACTCGTGCTTTGTTGCCAACGAGTCTTGTTTACATTCGAACATTGACTTCAGGCAGTATTGGCATGCACTGAATATTAAACCAGTAAAATAATTGCTGGATGTAAACAAAGTAAGAGGGAGAATAATGGAATCACAGACACCTGTTGTGGTCCTGGGAGCATATTCTGAGTTTGTCCAGCAGGTGGCATCCAGGAGCTTTCTGGAGAGCGGCTGGACAATTATCAGTAACACATGGCAAGCCATTTGGTCTCATCAGCGGAGCTGCATTTAAGGAGCTTGCTGACGTCTCTTCAGTGCCTGAGTGTTAGCCCTATGTGGTACTTCAAGCCCTTCAAGTCCTAGTTGCAGAAACTTTCCTAGTACCTTGCTGCATTTTGATCCCCTGTGTTTTTTTCCCACTCCTCCTAGGTTACCCAGCTCCCAGTTGGCTCCAGCTTGGAGGCCTGTGTCTTGTTCATGCCTGGATTGGGCCGTTGCCTGATTGCTCCGCTGCTCAACCTTCAGAACCACCACAGATTGAACCCTGTCCGCTCTCCTGACGCCTCTTGTGGGTTCAGATCTCCTCAGAGCCTGCAGTTAATTCCCTCCCTGGATGGGACTTCACCTCAACACCTGTAAGCAAAACCTGCTATCTAACCAACCACCAGTTCAGAAACCAAGTCATCTAACCAGCGTTCTGTCTTTTAAGGGATCACTGAGTCCTGAGCCACTATATCCTGTGTTTCACAGAGGGGTCTGTTTGAGTCTCAAACAATTGGAGAAAAACTTTTTTCCTAAAAAAAGAAACTGCTGTTGATATTTTTCTGAGTGTTTTCTGCATGTGGGTGAGACACTTAGCCACCGCCATGACAACACCAGGTCGGAAATAAAAAAGGTAATATTTTTTTTTGTTTTTTTCTTTTCTTCTGAAAAGAAACTGACTCAAACCTGTGAGGACAAGAATCGACAGATCCAGATGGAGATTCATTCTAGGGGAGTAAATTAGACTATGTAGAGTGTTAAAGCAAAGGTTAGCACTGAGATTATAATCAAATGTGCTGTGTGATATTCTGAACTCTAACAAGTTTCCATAATTGATCTTAACTTATCCTCAAGTGTAGCTGTAAAAAAGGCAAAGAATAGTTGCTGTTTTTAATACAATTTTTATGAAAATCCAGATGAACTTGAGTTACATTAACCCAAAAACAATCCTTTATTAATGTAAAAATTGTCTTAGAAGCATAAAAATTTAAATTAAGAACATTGAAAAATCACATTTTGACAGCTATTATGGCTTTTAACCTCCAATGTGGGTACCACCAGTCAGAACTTGACTCGTTCATTATAATCGTCACTCCTACTGAGCTGTGGAGTTACAAGAGAGGAGTATTTGGAATCTCATTTGCACCTGAGATTGATCAACACAGCTTAATCAAGTTCTCCAAGGCATCCCTGAAGTACACAGCATTTCTGAATATATCATTGTGTCAGGAAAAAACATTCAACAGTCTGGAAAAAAATACACCACGTTTTACAATGACTGCAGTAGAGAAGGTTAACAGTCAACGGGTAAAAGTGCCAATTCTGGATGTCACAACTGGAGTTTATGGGTCATGTACTGGTCAAAAATGGCATAGGGACAGCTTAGTCAAAAATGAAAGCAGTGTAAAATACATGCTGTCCCACAAATACAACTGAAGTGAGAAGTTTCTTAGGATTTATGAACTAATTTTCACAAATTCCTTTCTAATCTGCCTACAACATCCGAACCACTGATGCTCACAAGGCAGAGATTGATAACAAAACTATAGTGGCCAGGAATTGATCATGAAGCAGAGGAGCTGGTGAAGTCCTGCTGAGCATGACAACTAAATGGCTCAACTCTACAGGATGTCCCACTACAAGATCTGAGCTTCCTGCTAAAGCCTTGCAAAGACTTGCTATGGATGATGTGGGCCTTTTCCATCAGGAGATTAAATGAGCTCAACACTGATAATCAGTCACTACTATAATATAGAGTCCCAGAGCCACAAATATGATCATATAATTAAAATGCCTGTCATGGAATCCGAGATTTTGGTGACTGATAATATGCCTTTTCTGTCAAAGGAGCTTAAAATGTATATACAAGAGAATGGCAGAAATCATCACCACATCACACCATACTGCCTGCAGACAAAAGATGAAGTCTAGAGACAAAACAGAAACATTTGTAAGGCCATGCGAAACATACAACCTGATAAAGAACTTCAAGCTCAAATCTTTCAACAAAGCAACCAGCTCACTGTGTAGACTTTGCCATAAAAGGGACAGAATAAACCCTGGCACTTGTCACCATTAAGACTAGTGCATTCAAGAAAAAAAATAATGAAAGAGAATATTTTAATTTTGTTTGAACTGAATTGTGGTTGTTTCCTTTTTTTATTCCAAAGGTTTTACACTTTATTTGTAAAGTACAAATACAGTTCTAGTAAACAGTATGCAGGTCTTCCTGCTGGCTTCAGTCCCAACAGGAGAAGGGTGACACACTTGGTTCAGTATTAGAATATGTTTATGGTCAGCAATTCAGATAAAAAAACAAAACAAATTATCATCATCCATTAAAATTGTAATAATTTACTTTCTAATCAGTAGTATTTAGGAACACTTTAAATCTGTTGGTAAACTGTCTTGGACTAGACTAAAGAGAACGTGGCCAGTTTTACCTTGATGATGTGATGAGCAGTCTTGTATGCTCCGGTTCCTCTCAGTTTCAGACCAGGAGCATGCTCTCCTGTTTCGTATCCTTCCACAGCAACAGACTGAAAAAAACAAAAACATTGACAGTCAGCAGTCAGAGATTGCAACAGACAGGGAACAGCATCTCCTCTGCCTGACTCACCCACGGATTGTTGAAGGTGATCCAGTACTTAACTCTGTTCCCGAACTTTTCAAAGCACAAGTTGGCAAAGTCGTTGAAGTAGTTAACCATGCTAATGTTCTGCCAGCCACCGTACTTCTCCTGCAGCACCTGAGGAAACAAAAAGAAGAGACAAGTTATTGACCAATCAACACAGAGACCTCTGGTCCAATGTGCAGAACTCACCTGTGGTAAATCCCAGTGATACAGAGTGATTACAGGTGTGATCCTATTGTCCAGGAGCATGTTGATCAGGTCATCGTAATATTTGATTCCTTTCTCATTGATGTACTCGCCTGTAAGTGTCCATTATATTGTTATTATAATAAAAACAAAATCTGCAAGCTGATTTATCTCAATAATTAATGGCCTAGCATTCTTTGAAGGATGCATGTCATCCACATCCAGAGGTTTAAACTAAGATCTTATGTTGAGAAATGATGTAATTTTTCAAAACTGGAAAATAACACTACACACAGTTTCATACAGTATCACAAGATGTGACACTCAGAGTATGTGTTGTCAATGACTATTAGCTACAACCACACCAAATGTTAGCTCAATATCTGTAAAACTGACTAAGTGACAGCCGTTTTTGTTGGCTGTGGTGGCCATCTTGAATGTGGTTGGTTCTAAAGATTATTCAGCTATAGTATAACTAATGATTATTTCCTGAAAGTGGTATTAAAATCTGTCAGTAGTTCAAAAGATATTTGCTAACAGACAAACAGAGTTAAATCAAAATAGTTAAAGGGGACCTATTCTGCTTCCTTGAACAAGTCAGGATAGGTCTGTGGGCTGTACAAAACATGTTCATTACATTTAATACACAAAATCATTCTCAGATATTGAGATTTCTCCTGATCAGTTCTGCCTGTTTTGAGCTCATTTCAGAATGAGAGGTTTTAGGGCTGCATCACTTTTATGCAAATTAGCTGCTGTTGGCCACGCCCCCCAACTCAGTGTCCGTCTCAAAACATAAAAACTCTCTGAAAGATTAAACTCTGCAGATCTGACCCACATTTATATTGTGATTAATTTAAACTCTGAGGATTCTGACTTTGGGACAGGGACACTCAGACAGCAACAATAAGTTGGTCCAAACCCTGACAGGACAGCAGCAATATCCTACATGTTCTATACTGCAGCCGGCAACAGAACATTTTCCTCTTCCAGCAGACATTGTTCAGCAGTAAAACCAGCAGAACTAACATGATGGTCTTACTGTAATGAAGTGGGCGGAGCTCCACTTGGGTTGCTAGGTGAGGGGCTGGGCTGGGCTTGGGGTTGCTAGGTAACGAGGATTGTGATGCAATAATACTGAGATTTTTGAAACAGGTCGCTTTGCAGACACCAGAAAACATTTACTTATTGTCAAAAAACAGCTGGGTGTTGTTTTTTTTGGTTGTTTTTTTTTTGCTCTTGGACTGTTTCTAGAAGCAGTAGATACCCAAATGGAAGTACAAAAACATGCAAAAAGTGAATTTTGCATGATAGGTCCCCTTTAAAGGATCTTGTGCAATCTGTTATCGCCCAGAATGTGTTGAGAATCAGTCTCAGAGACTTCCACACCAAATTTTAGGTCAATATCTGTATAATTTACTGAGTTATAGCCAATTTTGTGTTTTTAAGGTCAGTTGGTTGTGGTGGCCATCTTGAATTGGGTTAACTTCTAACGTTAATCAGTTGTAGTTTTGCAACCAATTATTAATTTCTGAGCATTTCATTAATATCTGTCCATTGGTTCACAAGATATTTTGCTAACAGACATACACACAAGGAGACACCGACATAAGCATAAACATTATCAGTCCACCTTTGCCTTTTGGCAGTGAGTGACAATAAAATTATATTTTACTTTTTGATCCACTGGGTAAAATCCTTGGCCAGGAAATAGAGAATCGATAGTGATTCAGCTTCATGTCCTTCATCAAGTTAATGTCATCCTTAAAAACAAAGAGCACACATTCAAAAAGAAATACAGGTTTGCTAGTTCCGTTTCCAATTTTTCATCTCCTGTGTCAGTGGAATAATTCTGGTCATTAATTCGTTTGCCAAAAAGAAAAGGCCCATTATATTTCCAAAATAGTTGAACCTTTAAACTTTTCACAAAATCCTAAAATTTTACAAAAGTACAGCACCAAAAAAAATGTTTGGATACAGAATTATATATATATATAATAAAATAACTAGAAAAACTTCCATCTGGCCCTATTTGTTTCACGTCCTCTTCTTTAGCGTGATCAGCTTCCTGCTAGTGATGTTAAGGTGGAGGAAATAACAGCTGAAAATGCAGAACTTAGCAAGGCCTTTGAGCATACTGGCAACAGAAGATTTGCTGCTCAGTTGCATCTCAAAGTTCTTCAGCTGTACATTACTCGGCTCATGCGGTATGTTTGACATCACAAACCAATGAAGCCGCCAGTCTTGAGAAGAAAAAGCAGGCAGAATTTTTCATCATAGCTGATGTCCAGAGGGAAACATTTTCTGAACAAATCAAAGATGTCACATCCTTCTGCTAGTGCGCTACGCTACCAGTCATCTTTGTGGAAACACTGGAATGCAAGTCTTTTATATGTTGTGTATAATTTGTCTGTGTGTGTGTTTGTGGACTATGAGTCTGTTTAATAAAATCATCATCATCATAGAGAGCTCAAATGAATGAAGGAGACTATAACAAAGAATGTAACTAATGCCCATTTCCACCGGCTCTAAAGGTCCCGGCTCCACTCTACTCGGCTCGCTTTGCGCACGTTTCTACCGGCATTTTGATTCTTTGGTCCCTGCTTTGGTGTAGGGCCAGCTGGGTCAGCCCTGCTTTATGGGCGGCGCAAGCTTAGCTCCTGTTCACTCATTGGTCGTGGGTGTGGCCAGATCCCTCTGTAGTAGAGCCAGTGGAAAAGAGGCATAACAAGCTGCATAAACTGAATCTTTTCCTGGATAAAGAGGGTGTGCTTGATTGGAGCATGCTGACTTACAGCCACACATTAAGCATCCAGCCATCTTGCCAAGCAGAGCTGACATGTGAAAGTTACCAAATGAGCAGTATCGTCAACATGTTCATCAGCAAGGACGTGGCATAACAATGAATGAGTAAAGATCAAATGGCATTCGGATATTTGGATGCAGTCACACAGTGTCATCCTATATGTTCAAGTATGTTAAATGTAGATGGTTCAGAAGAAATACTGTAGTGGAAAAAATGTCAGACTTACCCTAAGAAAGAGTTGAGGTAACCCTTCCTTTTACTTATTGTGGAATAGACTGTTTTGGACTGTTTTAGATTAAGGAAGAAAGAAAGGAGCTGAGACGCTACAGTCTGTTTTTCACCTGTCTGTGTTCTTGTGCTGTGCATATACAGCTACTTGATGACTACTGATGCCTTTATTAATGCCCTTTGCACCTTTATTGCCCTACTTGGAAGTGTTGCATAACTTTGATCAGACCAGGGTACCAACTTTGTTGGGGCAAAACATGAGTTTTTGGAAGCTGTGAAGGAAATGAACCAAGGCAGCCTGGAGCAACCAGGCTGTGAATTTGTCATAAACCCAGCAACTGCAAGCCAAATGGGTGGATTCCGGGAAAGGCAGGTCAGGACAATAAGAAGTGTGTTGACCAGGGACATGCGGTCAGGGGAGGCAGGTGAGGCAGAGCCTCCCTTGTCATCATGACAAGAAAAAAAAAAAAATCATAACATTAAATAAATATTAATATTTGTCCACTGATCTTTATGTATGAGTAATTTTCGAACATTTTTATGGTCTAAATCGCATTTTTATA
>JAOWBD010000048.1:32625095-32639310 GCA_028566035.1 Kryptolebias ocellatus
CCTCTGGTAGAGGACCCAAGCTCAGAGGATGAAACAAAGACCACCCGCAGAGGGTGAGAAGGGAATTTTTTTTTTTTAATTCTAATATGACCTAAAATGCTATTTATGATGTTACTTCATGTGAAACTACTCAGATATAACAGCAGCATACAGATGAAGAATATGATTCACATTAATCATCTTCATGTAATTTCTTCTTCAATTCCCCTCGGAAAATGACAAAAAAGGCAGAACTCAAACTCAAATATTACTATGCATCAAAGCCTTCAGAGAGTATTTTGTGGTTGTTGGTGATACTCCTGCTTCAACTCTGACAGTGAATTTTCCTGAAACCCTCAGCAGTAAAATGTTAAGTGTAATCCAGTTTTAATGAACGGATTCTGCTGCATTTCTTTTCCTTCTGAAGCTAAAAGTGCTGCTGCTGCACCTTGTTTCAGCTACGACTCCAGAGATGACCTTCAGTCTGCTAATGAAGGGACAAGTTGATTGCTGCCGTGCATCGGAAACACCTTCATGTCTCTGATGTGAATTCTAAAGCAAAAAGCTAAAGCAACTTTGGAGATAAATTTGCTTTTATTTGCTTTAATGTTAGCAGCAGGGCTGCAACAACATACTAATTATGACTGACAGTCCTTGGAGGTTTGAAATGTTTGTGCATTTTACTGTAGATGGGGGATAAAGCCTCTCAGCGTCAAAAGTTAACTCGGATTTAGTTAAGAATTAACCTCTTCTTCCTGCATTTAAGAAACTATTTCTGAAAAGTACATTTTAAGTTGAATAATGAATTTGTAGGAGTCTAATCCAGCATGTATAAATGATATTTAATTAAAAAAATGCAGAAGATCTGACAATTCAACAAATCCAGAGATGTACCCAATTTAAAATACCCTAATATATATATATGATATTTAAATAATACATGTATGTATGTATAAAATATTTTTATATATCGTTATGTGAACAACAAAGTTATGTTCTGAAGGTTTTAGATTATTCTCAGCATCAGAAGTTGCACATGTAGAAAACAAAGAGTGGGGTTCCCCTGGTTTTCAAGGCACCAACGTTGTGGAGCTGTTCTGGTTGTTGGACCTGTTCTGGTTGTTGGACCTTCTCAGTTCACATGGGGAACAAAGAAATTGCCTGGGGTGGTGGTCCTCATTTTTAAAAAGGGGGATCAGTGAATATGTTCCAACTACTGTGGGGAACACTCTTCTCAGCCTCTCCAGGAACGTAAGAGTTATCTGGTCTCTGTAGAACCAAACTAAGAGTTGTGTTTGTATCCTTAGCTTGGACTCTGCCAGGGCTGTCCTTTTCTCTGATCCTGTTTGTTGGCTTCTTAGACAGGGTCTCACAGACAGGTTGCCTGGAGCTGGATCCACGGATTGCGGCCTCGCCCTCGGCAATAAGGACATCACTCTGGTCTGTCAAAGTGATTATGATTTACCAGTCTGTCTATGTTCCAACCCTCACTTGAGGTAAGGCTGTAAGGATCATGACTGAAAGAAGAAGATCCTGGATCCAAGTATCTGAAATTACCTCTGTAGGGTGGCCAGGCTCAGCCTTAGGGATTAAGATGAGAAACTGCATCATCCAAGAGACGTTTGGAGAAGAACTGCCGATCCTCCTCATCAAAAGGAGTCAACTGGGGTGGTTCTGAATAGGATGGTTCCCATTGGAGGTTTTTGATTTTGGACCTCCCAGGAGGAGCTGGAGAGTGTTGCTTGGGAGAGAAATGTCTGTTTTTCTTTCCTGGACCTGTTGGCTGTACAGATTTGAGAGTCTGATTGGTTTGACACTTATTTTAGCTGCCCAATAAAACATGTTAGCAAAGAAGAATTTTAAAACTTTTTTAAAATCAAACATTAAAACAAATGAGCAGAATTGAAACAAAAGCCTTTTTCAGTCTGAAAACTTCAGGGACTCTGTTTCAGTTTTTAGAGACAAACCTTATGATGCAGAAAATGCAGTTTTCATTTCAAGAAACCCTGTAGTTTATCTAACCCAACTCTTTCCAGGATGACTCCGGGGTTTTCCTTTAACCCTCGCTTCATTTCTGCACCAATCAATTATCAGCCCGTTAATCTCGGAGACAAGTGGAATGTCCTCTGCAGAGCTCTGTGTGACTTTTTACAAATACTGCTGATCTGCCTTCCTGTGTGTGACGGATCACTTGGGGGAACATCAACCTGCAGCCTCCTGCTTTAACTCTAACTGACGGGTCAATAAACACGAAGGAGCGACTGCCTTCAGAGGGCGGATTAAAGAAAAATTCATCAATAACTGCAGATTAAAAATAAACAGAGAATATCTGCCTCTGTGCATCAGCTGTTTTTCTCTCCAAAAGAGTAAAGGCCTAGCCTTCCTTAAAGGGGACCTATTCTGCTTCCTTGATCGTGGATCGTGGATCGATGACATCTGTAAAATACTCTAACCTCAAAAATTTCACAGCAGCTAATGCAATCACTATTTAACCTCTGTGGGGTACAATTTGATGGCAGGACAAATTGACCCTTATCTTTAGAGAAACTGTCAAAACATCCATTTTCTGCTACTTATCTGTGGTCCGGTTGCAGAGGCAACAGGTCCTCTCCACCTCCTCCTGGAGGTACCCAAGGCATTCCCAGACCAGAGAGGATTCATGATTCTTCCAGTGAGTTCTGCTCCATTTGGTATCCTCACAATAGGACTTGCTGTGGAACATCTATAGAGGGAGGCATCAGATGCTCAAACCATCTCAATTGATACCTTTGAATTAGTTATGATCATTACCTTCTGACTAGAGGTGAGAATTGGAATGTAGACAGACCAGTAAACCAAGATTTTAGCTTTTAGCTCAGCTTCTTCTTCACCAGGACAAACTAGAACAATGTCTTCTTCACTGCAGACAAGGCCCCAATTCGATCCTTCTCCTGCTCAGTCCTACCATCACCCCTGAACAAGTTTTCCAGGTACTTTAACTTTTCTGTTTGTGGTAGAAACTCATCCCTGACCTGGAGGGAGCATTTCACCTTTTTCAAGTTAATAACCATGGCCTCAGACTTAGAGGAGCTGACTCTCATCCCAGCCACTTTACACTGGGCAGCAAACTGCCCCAGTGCAGGTCCTGGCCTGAAGATGCCAACAGAATCACATCATCTGCAAAAAGTAGAGACGAGGCCCTGAGGTTCCCAAACCAGACATCCTTTTTTCCACAACTGAACCTTGAGATTCATTCCATGAACACCACAAACAGGATCAGAGATTTTGGACAGCCTTGGTGGGATCCAACCCACACCAAGAATGAGCTTGACTTTGGGCCAAGGATGTGTACACAGCTCTTACTTTGGTTCTACAGGCACCAGATTGCCCATAAAAGCGACCCTGTACTCCTGTAGTACGCCCCACAAAATGTCTTGGGGAATGTAGTTATAAACTTTCTCCAGATCCACCACCAAGACGAAAACCACACTGCTCCTCATAAATCTGAGGTCTGACAATCAGTTGGAGTTTGTCTTTCAGATTAAATATCAGAAAAATAAAGGTCCTGCAAGTGAAAAAATGTCTAAATTATTTTAATTCAACATGTGTACATAATAAATAATCCAGTTAGTTTAACCTGCACATGACCCAGCATTAAATATTCATATTATAATTTTTTTATCCAAAGCATTATTTGTGTCTGGATTTAAACCTCTCCTGCACTCCCTTATGCCCCTTTTCCACTGGCTCTAAAGGTCCCGGCTCCACTCTACTCTGCTTGCTTTGCGTGCATTTCCACCGGCATTTTTTGAGGCTGGTCCCTCCTTTTTTAGACCCTGCTTCGGAGTAGGGCCAGCCGGGCCGGCCCTGCTTCATGGGTGGAGCAAGCTTAGCTCCTGTTCACTCATTGGTCGTGGGTGTGACCAGATGCAAGCATAAAGAGCGAAGGTAGGAATATAAACAACAGCGTTAGCTTACCCTGCAACATTTCTGCCGTCTGTCCCCCAGCTGAAGGCGCTGTAAAGCCTGAAATCTCCGGCTGATAACAGCTGTCCTACTCCGTGCAACAATGGCAGCATCCAGAGCGTTTCTTCCACTGCGCCTCTCTTCCTGAAGTCTCAGGAGAATCCCCATAAGTTTAAAAAACAGCAACAACACAGGGCCAATGTTGTCCATAGCGCTTTATTTGTTTACACAAGTTTTGGTAGACGCAATGCATTTTTATAGAGCCGAGCCGAGTAGAGAGGGGCTTCTGTAGTAGAGCCAGTGGAAAAGGGACAAACCTGGAAAGTTTCAAAATAAGCATTTTTAGCTAAACAGATCTATTGAGTTCTGTTAATCTGCAGAAAGATCTATGATCAGATTCCTGATTGAACCTTTAAAGCCTTGTGCTTAATCAGCACCATGTTTAGACTCCTGATCAATGAAGAGGTGGGTAGGTAGGCGGCTGATGGAGTGGAGGGTGCAGCTGGCTGACAAACTGCAAAGACAGATTGAGACTGAAAGGCCTCAGAACAACTTGACAGACTTCACTCATAAATCACAGCTGACATCAGAATCAGGAACGTTTGCATCAGATGTTTGTTCTCCTTCGCTTTTTAAATGCATTTAAAGTTTGAAGAGTGTTGGGATTTAAACACTGGAGTTTAAATCAAAGGCCTAGCAGTTCATTTAGGAATGCATAGTGTGTGCCACCTTTCATGCAAGAGTTTTAGAGTAAGATCATCTTATGATGAGAAATGACACAGTTGTAGCCAATTTGGTCTATCCTTAAAAATAAATTGTGTGCAATATCATGGGATATTGCAAGATCAGGCATTACCACACCTATTGTTTTACGTAATGTCTGTAAAATTTACTGACATACAGTCATTTTTGTGTAAACTAAGATCAAAGAACTGTGGTAGTCATCTTGAACTGGGATTGACTCCAGTTTAATCAGTTGTAGAGGTATGCTTAATAATTAATTTCTGAGAGTTTCATTGAAATCTGTCCAGTGGTTCATGAGAGGTTTTGCTAACAGCTAAACAAGGTGGACTCCAATAGTTATTGCCAAGGTTTTAGGCAAAGACGTTGCACAATGCTGCACTGAAAATGTGTGACTGGGGCAATTCTAAGCTGCTACCACAACACATTTTAGCTCAATATCTTTTAAAACTGACCAAGTCATAGCCATTTATGTGTTTTCCAAGGTCAGTTTGCTATAACAGTCATCTTAAACTGGGTTGACTCCAAAATCTATTCAGTTGTAGATGTACATTTACTTTCTGAAAGTTTCATTAAAATTCATCCAGTGGGTTATGACATATTTTGCTAACAGAGTTCATTCCAGTAGTTAATGCAAGAGTTGTAAACACAAATCTTGTACACTCAGTTATTACTCACAGATACTCAGCTTGTACCATACCAAATCTTAGCTCAGTATCTGTAACCCTGCTAATGTTGCTTTGCTGTAGCATTTATCTTGAATTTAACTGACTCCAAATAGCTGTAAGTCCAGTGGTTACTTTCTGAAGGTTTTGTTAAAATGTGTTCAGTGATTCATGAGATATTTTGCTAACAGTACAGACATAAGAACACAGACACAAGCAGAAACAATATTGTTCCACCTTCGCCTTTGGTGGTGGGTAATTAAAAACAAAAATTCAGAACTGGGATTGACTCAGATCTCTGTGCTCTGATCCAGTGTGCCTTCACCCACAGTCCTTTCAGTGTTTCTGGTCCTGAGAGCGGGAGGAAGTGGGACAGCCATGTTTCTGTACCCGAGTCGGGTCACATGATCAGAGCACAGCCTCGTTCAAAGAGAGTCATTAAACAGCTTGTTCTCATTCTGCAGCTCTGCACATCGATCCTGCTCTCGTTCACAGGCTGCACACTCGTTTGTGTTTTAATTAACACCACCAGATGCTGGCAGAGACCGGACATGTTAGCCATGCTTCATACTGAGCACGCTCAGTCAAAGCAGGTCACTTATTGAAGGGATTGTTCCTCTAATCGTTGAGAATAAATCGGTGGCAGAAACTGGAACCAGCAGAATTTTCTGAAAGTCATTTGAGATCAAGTGTGCTTTCCTGCTCCTGCTGTGGAAACTTTAAAAAGAAGACCAGCATAAACAATCAGAAAAACTTAAAGGCCTAGCATTGCTTGAAGGAATGCATGTCAATTGTGTGTTTGTTTAAGGTCAGTTGGCTGTGGAAACCATCTTGAATCAGGTTGACTTCAAAAGTTAATGTCCACCTTTGCCTTCCCTGTGGGCAGATAATAACTGCCTGAACCGTAAAAAATTGCTGCATTTAAAATGTTTCCCTCCTGCAGGCTGAACTTCATTTCCTTCCTGTCTGTGGAAGGCTCCTGCTGCTTTGCCATGTTTGCCTTTTTATAAAAGGCTGTTATGGTGGGACGTTGTTTGACTGAACCTCATGGAGAACCAGGTGGTTCCAGGTGTTAATCACGGCTCATTCTGTGAATCAGCTTCATTCATCTGAGTTACTTTGTGTTGGAGAGTCTTGAACATTGGACTGAAGTTCTGATGAGTTCTGAATAACTCAGTGACACAAAAAGACTTTGCTTAAATGTTCGAAAATTCATTGACTGACAGAAAAAGGGAGGAACAAAGTGTTTATTTGTCGAAATAAACACAGGCTTGATATGAAATATTACTGAGATAAACATCCTGACATTTACACAGCTAGGGAAGAAACTTCCCAGAAGAAAAATTAAAACAGAAAGAGGACTAAAAATGGTTTTATAATTTATTTCACTTTTTTTTTATTATGGTTAATGTTAACAGTGTATTTTACTGCTAGAAGGAGCTGATGAACGTTTCTCCAAGTTTTACTTTTCTTTTACTTTTATTCTTTTCTCCATCTGCATCAAAGATTTGTGCACATTATTTATACACAAAAAGTTCTCTTTTTACACAAACTGATAAAGTATGACAGCGTATCAGAGACACTCAGAAGAAAACAGATGTAGTTTTTGAATTATTTTTAAATTAAAGTCATTAATTATCATTATCATTAACATAAAAAAGTTAGTTGCCTGAATGTTAAAAAAAGGTATCCTAAAACAGGAGATTGAGGACCAAAGATGTTCAGAGAATCTCCTGTTTCACACCAAAACATTTGAAAAAGATCAAATCATAGCTCCTGGATTTGCAAATGTTTCTTCTACAAAGCAGAGTATCATAAAATGATTCAAGGAACCTGGAGTAATTTCAAGGAGTGATTGTGATCTCTGATCCCTCAGACGTGTTCATTCATCAACAGCTGACAGAACCACATGGACCAGGGTCTACTTTGGTTCTACAGTTAAGAGTTACATTCACAAACTTTACTGGGTAGAACAAAAAGCCGACTTCTCTGGACTCCATCTGCGGTGGACCATCACAAACGCTGCTCCAAAATCTTCAACATTAATGTGGAAAAGAAAAGACGCCTCCTGTTGTTTAGAAACCAAACATGTGACAAGGACGAACTCATCCTGTTGGACACCTTAAGACAACTTTTCAAGAAGAATGGGACAAAGTAACAACTGAAACTTTTCATCGCTTGGTATCCTCATTGTCAGAGAATCATTAGATGGTGGGAGGAGGAATGGGAACATTGTGAAGTAGGAAAACTGGTTTTATTGGAGAGAGATGTAGAAAGATGGTGCAGAACTCTGTGAATGCTGAGTCAGCTCATTTCTTCTGTATGTTTTTTGAACCCTAACTACTTCAGCATACTGTCAGCTATTTTAACCATTAAAGTATCAAAACATTCAGCTCCTTCAAGACATTACAGACATGACTTTGGTATTTGTCATTTTTATAGTTTTTGAAATATTTAACTTAAAGAAGTTTGTACTTCTTGAAATTTTATTTTGCATATTTGCTTCATTTCTGCTGATTTTAATTAGCTTCTGTTCTGATAAGTTTAGCTTTTAGTTGCTGTTCTGCTGGTTTTGGCATTTGTTTAGCTAATTTTAGCTTTTGTTTTGATTGTCTTAACTTAAGCAATTCAGTTATAGCTTCTTCATACAGGTTTAGCTAAGTGACCCAGTACTCACACTGTTTAGTTCAAGTGTAACTGTATTTTTATATGTTTTAAAGACATCATTGAATGACTGTGCCCCTTCACAGAAACACTGTGGATTGAAGATGATATTTAAAAACATTCATCTGAAAACAACTTGGATATTTGTTAAAGGCCGAGTCCCACCAGGGTTAAATAAAACCCACTGACCCTGTGCAGTGAATCATCACTCCTGATTGGTTGGAAGAACAGCAGGAAACGTCTTTTTGTTTGTGCGAAAAAGCAGTTGAATGAGACCTTCAGAGAACTGATGAGTCATGATAAAGCATTTCATTTAACAAGAACGTCACAGAGGTTTATTTTTTCTGATTACCACTCCATTAAAAACTCCATCCAGCTTGTTGAGAAGAATAAAACCGGTTCCTTTTTTCCGGGTAGAGGATAATTGATGACTGATTCATGTGGTGAGGTGTCCAGTCGTCATGTGAACATTCAGACAGCTGCTCTGGCTGAATTCCTCCTGAATGTTCGCTCAAACCACACGTTTCCAGATCAGGCACGTTGTAGTGTAACATGTTTCCATTTATTCGGTCGCTCTCTGTCCTGCAGGGCAGAAGTGCTTCCTCAGCGCTCTCTTTGCACCACATTCTTCCTGAAAAGCTTTTACGGTTATGTCCCGGTTCTGTTTTCATGTTTTCTCAGTCCACAAATATTATTTAGGGGGCTTCAGCTGCAGATACAGGTTTAAATCCTGGTTTTAATTTAAAATTCTGATCTGATTAAACCTTTAAAGGCATCACAGAGGAAAAAAACTATAGCCCCTCAACCAAAAAAACTCCAAAACTTTCTAGTGTAAAAACACTTTTTTATTGGGGATCCAGCTGAGACCTACAGACGTCAGACAGAACCGTGACATGAACCCATTGTTAACGATAAACGTCCTGGTTAACAAGTGACAAGTACATCAACCAGGCATTTAATCAGGTTCATGGCGGTCCAAACTCCGGGGCGTTTTTAAAAAAACCAAATTTCTTTGTAAACATTTTTTGAATTGTTTGACAAATATTTCTTTAGTATTTGCACTTAGGGAGAGGAAAATGTACTGTGCTGCAACCAACCAACCAACCAACTAATCAATCAACCAATCAACCAATCAACCAATCAACCAACCAACCAACCAACCAACCAACCAATCAATCAATCAATCAATCAATCAATCAATCAATCAATCAATCAATCAATCAATCAATCAATCAATCAATCAATCAACCAACTCAAAGCATACAAACCTAAATCTAAAATCAAAAGGAACAGCATATAAAAAGTTTGCTTACTCTGGCACAGATTTGTTATGTCTGTCACATGTCAATGGTGTAAAAGTTTGGTGAAAACAGTGAAAAAAAAGAAAGAATTTAGGACCACGTTTAAAAGTGGCCTGGGTCGGATTTGAAAGATCAAATTTGTAATGTTCAGACAGCCATGAAAAAAAGTATGATATGGGCATAAAAGTTGGATTTGTGCCACTACAGTGTGAACATAGCCTCAGTAAATTAGTCAGTATTATTATTCTTATTATTATTATTATTATTATTATTATTATTATTATTATTATTATACTGCATCTACCTATTAATAGTAGGGGTGGTACTCTTTAGATACCAAAAACTGCAAAACAAAATTAAAATCATTATGGATGAAGATTTTGGTAAATAAATGAACAAAAGGAGTCAAAATGCTGAGTACAGAGACATAAGAATGTTTTGCAATGGATGTTATGTCCATACGTCACGTTAGGGCTACCTGACCCACTGTCTTCAGTGTTTCCACCACTTTGTTTTGGTCGTTAGGTGGAGTGTAGGAGTCTTTGACATAGGATGATCATGTTCTATTGTGGCTTCAAAGATTGCAACATAATGTAGTATGAGCCTGTTGAGCAGTTGGTGACTCAGAATTGGTAGGAAAATAAGCATTTATTTTGTTACTGTCTCACTGAGTTCTGAGTGTTTGCGATAAAGTGACCAGCTAACTGTGCAGCTGTGTTTTTTGCACGCAGTTTTGAAAATTATGGCCTATTTTCATGTTCATGGCTTGGAAAACTATTATGTTGTGTATATTTGTTGCCTACATCAGCCTGCTTTGTCCCCACTTTGGCAGCCACTCCCACATTTAAGATTTAATCTACTGAGTACACTTTAGAACTGATGATATGCAGATTTGGAGCCATTTTTATTTTATTTTTTTTAATAATTATTATTTGTTGAGACCCTCTCCCCCCCTCCAACATTTTAAGATATTCAGGAGACTTCTTTTTGTCACTAGGGTCCAACAGGCACAGCCCAGCAAAGTGCTGCTGTTAGCAGCGGCAGCAGCAACCTGCAGTTTCTCTCTCGGAGATGCTTCAAAAAATAAATATTCCCTCATTATTAGTATGACTAATTTGTGATCTGGAAGAGAAGAAATCAGGTCAGACTGGATCAGGTGTAAAAAGTCACTGAGTCCATGACTTCCAGCTGATACCGACTGTCTGATGCAGAAACAGAGTCTGAAAGATTTACTGTCACTTTTCACTTTATTGCTTCCATTTTTAGATTCTCTTTGTCAAATCTGTGCCAAGGTTGCTCATGTTGTGCCTTGCAAAGGTACTTTTCAGGAATATGTTTTTGTAAAGAGACAGAAATGTAAAAATGCCGGTCTGAGCCTCTGTTTCTCTGAGCTGAAAGAACTTGTTTATCGGATCTGAGGCTTCTCATCTCATAGTACGGTAATTATTATGCACTAAATGAACTGTCATTGACTTTTATTTGTTAGGTGTGCTGTTTGAAGGGTTCTCCTCCGTTTGAGGAGACTCAGGAGACAAATTGTGCTTTGTTGTATTAATTGCAGAGGGGAAATAAACGAGGCCGTTACAGACGATTAATGAACCCCTCCTTCTTTTTCCTGCTCTCCCCGTTTGTTGATGTAGAAGATGACCATACTTGTCTATTATGTTCATTATAGATTCAGCAGGGGCTCAGAGAAACTTCTTATCCTGTAGTTTATGTGGCCCGTGGAGATTTCTTGGCTGTTTTGTGGCCTGCTTAGCAAGTTTAATAAGAGCTAATATTTGAAAACCAATTGCAGTGAAATGCAAGAACCCCCCCTGATCAATAAAGGCAGCGTGTCTTAAAGATGGAGGGGACTAAAGGAATCCATTTATTGACCAGGCTCCACGACCATCAGTACCATCTCTCTGTCCTCGTCTCCCCTTCGTCTATAGGTGGCCATTGATCAGGTGAGATGAAGAGCGAACTGGAGGATTAGGGTGATTTCACAGTTTGGTGTGTCGCCAACTGAGCAGAGCTCTTAAAGACGCCGCAGAGGAGGAGATCTGATGAGGTCAGCAGATACCAAACATAGGTGCACGAAACGTAACGCCACTCACTGCCTTGGTCCATTCACAGATCACACTGAGGCGACCAGAAGGCGTCTAAGTCCGGGCTTGAAGTGTTAGTCTTATTTAAAGAAACAAGTCACTTCTTTTTGTTCTGAAGCTGATTATCACACAACTCTGAAAAATGAAGGCGCACCATAATGTTTTTGCCTGTGTTTGTGTGTGTAATTAAAACACTGGTCATGTTCTAATAAAACTTGCAGAAAATAATCATTGGATGTGCATTTACAACTAACTAACTGTTTTCAGTCTGATTCAAGATGGCTGCCATAGCCAGCTGACCTTAAAAACACAAAAATGACCATAACGCAGTCAATTTTACAGATATTGACCTAAAATCTGGTGTCATAGTATCTGGCAGTCATTGCTACCACATATTCTGAGCTCTAATAAATCGCACAACAGTTTGTTTAAAATTTTGCATTAACTATTTGGAGTCCAACCTATGTGTCTGTTAGCAACATATCTCATAACCCAGTGAACAATTTTTAATGAAGCTTTTAGGAAATGTGTACTGGATGTTTATCGACAACTAATTAATGTTTGGAGCCAACTCCATTCAAGATGGTCACCACAGCTAATCAACCTTAGTCAACATGAAAATGGCTATAAGTCAGCCACTTTGAAAGATATTGAGCTAATCTTTACTGTGATAGTAGCTGAGCGTCATACTTTTGGCTTGACATCTTGCAATATTGCATGAGATCATGTGTAATGTTATTTTAAAGGTCTGATGAAAAGGTCTACAGCTCTGTCATTTGTCAACTTAGTCTGAACCTCTAGCATGAAAGGTGGTGGGCATTCATTCAAGGATGGCTAGGCCTTTAATTTCTGAGATGTTTTGGGTTTAAAAGTTTTTTAAAAGAATTTACAGGTTCCCTCCCTCAAACATATATACTATACAGTATTTCTTTCATCAACCTTTAAAAGAATCTTGTGTATATTTTCTGTGGTTACTTTTATTCATCCTTTAAACTTCTAAAGATATCTCGACTAATTTGAGTTTTACTTGAAGCTTTTTGACAGCAGTAATTCATAACCCAACACAGATTGAGTCCACTAAGTGCTTAGCTTTCATTTTTAGAGTTCAGTCCTCAAATAGTTATTTAGGTGGCTGAGAGATCATTGAGAAAACACATGAAATTAGAGAGCAGTTCTGCAAATTAATTAGAAACCCCTATGCTGCAAATACATGTAGGCAGACAACCATGCTGCAAAAACTCACAACAGACACAAGTACACACAATCCTGTCCTAAAAGTCCTGATCCAATTCTCAATGCTTTACGTTTTCCTTCCAGTGATCCAGACTTTCCTGTAATCTTTTGATCAACTTTCTAATTGGTGTTTTAGAGTTTTTCTGTGGAGCTTGGCTGCTTTTTCTCTGGTTCAATCATTGTACCTGAACATTTTAATAGGAATATTTTAACTTGATCTCTGGCCTCATTCAGACAAAAACAAGTCTCCTAAACTCGGGTGAAGAACCAGAGTTGTGTCGACACCGAACCAAACTGGACCTTTAGTGTCTTTGTCCCCAGCAGCCTGTCACAGAGACACAATCTGTCCTCATTTGTCCAGCTGGATCAATAAAAAACACCAAAGATAACACAGTTTCAGGTTGTGCAATTATGATAACTATATCTACTATTGATGTCTGGGGTCCATTTGCAGTATTTTTTTGAAGGGTGATCCTTCCACTTTCAAAGGTTTTGACCTGTTAATGACCGTCTAATTCCTATCCAAACCTGGATATGCTGTAAAACTCCCTGACTTTGTGAAATGCACCTCATTTGTTTCCAGCATGCAGCACATTTGACTCTCTGTCAGGTGTCGGTCCAGTCCACAGCCAGACACTGATGTTTTTTTATTGTTCAATAAAGATCTGTGTAATTCATTTGTTCAGTCAAAATTAGAAAAAATGACAAATGATAATACAGATAAAAATTGAATTTAAGAGAAATATTTGTTTTAAGACAAGTCACACAAATCAGTCTATCATATTGGTGATGAACAAAGAAAGAAATTAACAATAATCATTACTATGTTCCTTAAAATTACTTCTTAAAGCCTCTACCTTTGGAATATGTACTCTGGTTTAATTTTTAGATCAACTAAGAATAAAATTTAAGCACAAAAATAGTTAAAAACAATTACAAAAGAATATGGCTTCATATGTTGTTTTTGGGATCCAAGATGGTGCCAGTGTGTGTGGCCTACCATCTCTTGTTGTCAACGCTGTTTGTGTGTTTGCTGTTGTTGTTTATTTGACCTAATGCCAGTTCACTGCTCATGTATGATCGCTAAACATTGTGGGATCTTTGCCTTTTTGCCAAGGATCTAGTAAGAATTGACCATGATTATGGTGCTCATCCAACGTTTCAGCCGTTTCTCTTCCCGGGCCGGATACCTGCTCATCACTGCCACACCCTTGCTCCACTCCCTCGGGGTAAACGCAGCAGCCGACTGTTAAAGTTGAAGGCTCTCTTGGCACGATCTTCCACGGCTTCTTGGAGGACAAATGGAGTGGTACCTGGACTCTTTTTGAACCCACGATCGCTGGACCCTGCCGAGAGCGAGCTGGTTTATGTCGTCGGTTCGGATGATGTAATCTGCCTCCACGGCCCCTGCTCTCCCCGTCCCCGCTGGCCAATGTCCAGGAGTTTTATAAATGTAATTGACTCTTTTAACTTTGTGCAGTCTGTGTCAGGTCCCACTCACACACTCGGGCACACACTCAACTTGGTGCTGTCGCTCGGTTTGGATGTTTCCAATTTGGACATATGTGACGCTGTTTTCTCGGATCATATGCCGATT
>JAOWBD010000048.1:32716035-32732435 GCA_028566035.1 Kryptolebias ocellatus
AATCTCTTTTAACAATGACTTTGTATTTTCCCACTATAGTTGTTTTTTTTATTTTGCTTACATTTCAATGTATCACAATAACATTTCACTTGCCATCTGAAAAGCATTCTCAGTTCAAAACTGAGAATCCAGCTGGTTCGTGTGGATGAACACTTTAAACCAATCCTGTCATTTCATCAAACAATGATATTTGGTTTTATAAAGGCCTGGCTAGGTGTGGACTAGGCCTAAGTTACATGTTTACACTGTGCTGCTGTGTTCATTGCACTTGCTGTAGTTTCTATGCCAGGCCACTAGTTGGTGCTTACACTTGCATGTGTGCAGACACCAGTCTCTTAAGCATGGAAGCAGTTACATCCAAACTGGTGAATAATTGGACTTTTGTTTGGACTTACAGTAAAGTTGGGTTGTTTCTCCATGTTGAAAAGGGTGAGCAACATAAACAGCACTCTGCTATCTGCCATTATTACTGTTGTTGATGTCCTCCTGCATGGGCAGAACAGCTACTGACTGCAACAATCTGTGGTGTGCATGTGGAATTACACACATTGTGGCTTCCTTTGATGCAAATGGGAGAGTTGGAAAACTTCAACTCTGAGACCTGAGTTCAAAACGTTTCAGTGTCAGATAATCTGTCTGCTGTTGTTGTGTAAACAAACGACCAAACTCAAACATAAATGTTACAGTTTCACTGAAAAACAGCTTTGTGTAAATTGCCCCTACATCTATATGGAAAGAGCTGAGACAGATCACCAGCTGCAAACCCAAATCCCCCACTCTGTCACCAACTTACACCTTGCACCTTCCACTGGCACTTTGAGAAAAACACCATCCCCCACCACTCTGTTTATTCCCCCCTCCTCAACATCTCCAGCTCTCTGTAGGAGATCAGTCACTTGTAAACAGGGCCTTAGAGTCATGAGCTAAAAACTGCTATTATAGATTTTTAGCATTCAGCTGTTCACATCATTTCTTGCTCAACCTGGTCTTTGGCTACATACACAGCAGGCAATTGTGACCCAGTTCTAATTTTGTTATGTTTGACCCAGGTATTTTCTGTATGTGGTACTGAGTCGGAAGCAACCGCAATGTGAACGTTCATTTCATCCAAGTTTTACGTTGGATGAAAGGACGGAGGTCTCCTGCATCAAAGTCCCATCACTCTTGGCTCCAACTCTGCATCCACACATGCCGCTGCACAGAGGTAGCAGCCACAGCTTCAAAAATGGTCATTGTCAGGGCTCTCAAGTTTTGATCTGAGCTTGGAGTGATATTTTGAGGCGCTAGAAGTTGTTAGATGACGTCATCGTCTAATTTGCATATTTGGTGATGTTGATCAGGCTGGAGGAGAGATGAATAACAACACTGGCAACAATAAACACTCAAAATATGTTTAGAACTATCACTGAACTTTAATTCTTTACCTGATCCCACAGAACATAAATCAATTTGTTAGCATATCAAATTTAACCAAAAGACAGTTGTGTGTTGTGAAATTGCAAGCTCTACATTCAACCCTCCTCTCAGGGATTTATTTACAACAATGTCAGTGATAAAAAAGACATTACATAAAAAAATATATTTGCATTATATGTACATTCTGCTTTGTAATCCAGGTTGGGATCAGCGGCAGCTTTGCAGAAGAATTATTTATTTGCAGCGTGGACACGGAGTGGAGCGGGTCTCCTCTCTGCTGTGTGATTGACAGCTGTCAGGGCTTGGGAAGTGGGAGTTGCTTACAGCATGCTGCAGAACGATTGGTGCTTTCACATGTAGTCACCAAAATCTCCAATAACGCAGAAAAGTCACTAGTTTTGTCACTAGTTGCTTAAAAAAAACAGCAGCTAAAACTTGCTAAATATAGAGACAAAGTTGCTAAGTTGGCAACACTGCAACTGTGCACGCTATTGTGCTCCAGCCCGTGCGGGAAACGTTGCGCTGCACATTGGTTCCTCTTCAAAAAAGGTTGTGTGTGTGTGTTTTAGAGTGAGAAGTACAAAGTGTAGTATGTGCACGTCATGAAATGTGAGACTTGGGATCCCTGGTCATTGTTAACATTTGGACTCTTTTTCGGGAACTGGAGACGGTTTACACAGGAGTCTGATGGATGTTGCATTTAAAATGTAATGTGAACAACCACGCAGAAAAATCCGATTTGAGCAAAAAATCAGAATTAAGCATTCAGACCTACATTGTAAATGTGGCCTGTGACTCTGTAGGAACTTTCACACTTCAAGCTGCCTTCTGGCTGTGAAGGGGGTTGAAGTCAGCCACCCCTGATTCTCCTTTGTTCCATGAAAGGAGGTAGTAACAGCTGAAACTGTCAACTTGTGAAAAGGTAAGCTGACTTGGCTGCTCAACAATGTGATGAACTGATGATATAGGATTAAACAACAACAAATAGGTTTATTCCTGAGAGAAGATTGATGATGACGCACTACAACTTTGCATTTAATGAAAGAAATAATAAGTTAACCACAAAGAGAATTACTAATGTGAATTAATTTGTCAAGTTTTAAAAATAATATGAGGGAAACATCTGTCACAAATTTAATCAACATTAACTCACTAATCCATGTTAAACTAATTTTTTAAATTAATTGTATACTAAGATGGTGCATGTTGGTATACCGCTATTGATGTATCAGGTCACAGTCTCTGTGTATTCATCCAGGCCACCGGAGTCAGATCTAAATACATCCAGTCTGTAGTGCCTTTATTGTGCGTTCCATTCACATCAGAACTTGTAACTGAGAAGTCGGAGTGACGTAATTTTCCACTTTACAGCGTTCCAGTTGTCCTGATGGATGCCTGCAGCAAAGGCTTTATTTTTCTTGCAGTTTCAGAATATGACATCTTACTAAATAGATCCACTTGTGGAACATGTTTTAATACTTGCTATATACACATTAAAAAGTACTTGTTGTAGAAGTGATTTAATGTGCTTAAAAAAACATTTAAAGAACAAATATTAACAGTAAAAGTTACAGAGTGTGCTTACTAAAGTTGTGAATAGCGGCCATCTTGAAATCCTAATTGGGGGTAGTCAGAGTTGCTCCCACTTTCTGAGTGGGATGTCCCACTTGAGGGGGCATTCCCGTTAAAATTTACGACCAGGAACTTAGATCCTTCACAGCCTCACTGCTCCATTTCTTCATGGTCCTCACTACAATCTTGGAAAGCTTCAGCTTCTGCCTAGATGAGGGAATCAGGTGAATCATAACATGATCTTATTGCAGCACGCAGTGCAGCACAGGGGATGGCATGATAGGGCTCGATTGATAGTTGTTTTGTCTAAACCACCCTTGTCTCACTTCCGGTCCTTTTATCCCTTAAGATGGAGAACTCAGACAATTTACCCTTTAAGGATGACGCTACAAAAGAACTAGAGTTTAACTATTTATTCTAATAAAGCAGAAAATGATTACAAAGCCAGCGCTGGGACTTCTGTCTACAACATCTTATGGATGAAGCAGAGAAAAGCCTTGAACAAAGGAATATTCAACTCTTATAGATCCTACGCTGCGCCCGACAGCGCCACCTAATTGTGATATCAGTAATTGTACCATGTGTCGCCAAAAAACTGGTCTTTAACTGGTTCAAGGAAGTGATTCTGTGGGTGTAATCTTGATGTGTAAGCACCATATGGCAGGCCTTGTCACAGCCGATAAAGGCTGCTGAGCACAGGTTTTCCTCTCTGCCTTTATAATATTTACCTCTTTTTTAGGACATACCTAACAGTTGTGTAGCAGTGATATAGTCCTTTCTGGTTTTGCCTGGCATTCAAAATCTGTATTTAGGGAGTTCTTGACTGAGGTCTAATCTGTTAAAGTTGCTGAGGACAATAAGCAAAGAGTGTA
This sequence comes from Kryptolebias ocellatus, assembly GCA_028566035.1. Lineage (NCBI taxonomy): Eukaryota > Metazoa > Chordata > Actinopteri > Cyprinodontiformes > Rivulidae > Kryptolebias > Kryptolebias ocellatus. The sequence continues at coordinate 32,719,896 of JAOWBD010000048.1, forward strand.
GGTTGATCTGCTGGACATTCAGGTTCTGGTCTGCTAGTGAGTGCTGAGCCTCCTAAATGTTATATTACGGCCGAATGTAAACACCAACCAAAAAGAACTAGGACAACTCACAGGGAGAGAAAACCTAGGCTCAGTTTACACGTAAACAATCTCCTGGAAACATTATAGATTATCCAATATTGATTGTAAAAATATAAAACTTTCATACAGTAATTTTGTGAATGTAATTGCTGTTAGAGAGGACTGCAGAAGATCTTGAACCTGCTGTAGTTTCCATGCTAGGTCACTAGGTGGCACTGTGATCTGCAGACACTTCAGTCTCAAGTATGAAAACAAATACATCCAAAATGGTGAGTACATGAACCAAACAATGCATCCCTGCTGATAGACGAGATGGTTTTATTATGTTTGTGTCAGAAACTCTGATCAACTGTATGAAACCTTCCTCTTCTTTTTTAGATGTCTTACCAATAAACATTTTTAAGGACATTTGTCACTTTTTATTTTCTTATATCCTAACAGTTTTTAACAAATCATTATCCACAGGGGTAGTTTCCAAAATGTGTAAAACTGCTGCTGTTGAACAATTACTGAAGAAACCCAACCTGGATTGTAACAATCTTAACAACTTCAGGCCGATCACTAAATTACCCTTTATTGTGAGTATTTTAGAGAAAGTGGTTTACTCAATATTCTATTGAGCTGACTAAGCTATTGGTTAGGTGATAGAGATATTGGTCTGAGGTGGTTCAAATCTTATCTTCATGACAAACGTTTTCTGTCATTTCTGGCAATAATTCCTCCAGTTCAGTTTCTCTAACCTGTGGTGTTCCCCAAGGGTCTATTCTTGGGTCACTATTATTTTCCATTTACGTGCTACCACTTGGTCAGGTTATTCATAAATTCAGTATCTCTTTTCATTTCTATGCAGATGATTTATTTAGCTATAAACCCGTCAGACCCCTCTACTCTCAAAAAACTTACCCTCTGTCTTGCAGACATCAAAACCTGGATGTCTGATAATTTTTTTTCACTTCACAACAATGATAAAACTGAGGTGATGGTGTTTGGACCCAAGGCCAAAAGAGATTTAGTAGTTCAGTCCCTTTCTGTTATTGGTTTTAACTGCACTCATGAAGCCAGAAATTTGAGGATGACCTTTGATTCTGATCTTAGTTTTTGTAAACATTTTAAGATCATCACTATAACAGCATTTTTTTTTTTTCAAATTAGGAATATTGCCAAAATCAGAGCATTTGTCTCCTTAACCGATGCAGAAACTCTTATTCATGCCTTTGTCTCCTGCCATCTGGATTATTGTAAGTCTTTATTTTCTGGTCTGCCCCAAAGTTTTCTCTAATCGTCTTCAACTAATAAAGAACACTGACTTGGAGAGTTCTCACAAGATCCCCTAAATATCAGCACATAGCTCCTAGTCTGTCCTCATTGCATTGGTTCCCTGTGGTTTTTAGAATTGACTTCAAAATTGTATTGTTTGTTTTTAAATCCCTGAATGGTCTTGCGCCATCATATCTGAGCTTCTTACCCCTTATATCCATTCTCACACTCTCACATTCTTAAATCTGTTTTTACTCCCAGAGCCCAACTCGTGGTAAAAGGAGGAAGGGCTTTTATGGCCAGGGCTCCTAATTTGTGGAATCTGCTTCCTCTACATATTAGACAGGCATCTTTATTGTCCTATTTGAAATAATTAGTTAAAACATACTTGTATACTTTTAATATCTGAATTTCTTTGTATTTTATTTTCATTTTGTCTTATATTGTTATGTATTTTAATTGATTTGGTATACTTTTTGTGTTTGATTTATGTGAAGCACTGTAACATATGTTTAAAAAGGTGCTGTACAAATAAATTGTTATTGTTAAAGTATTATTATGAATTGAATAGAGTGAGCAACATGAACAGTATTCCTCTATCTGTCATTGTTACTGTTGTTGATCTGCTCACACGTTGACTGACTGTAACTGTCATGTCATGTGTGAACACTTCCACTTACATTTTCCTTTGAAATGATTCTGGGAGTTTTGTAAAACTTCGACTCTGAGAACTGGATTAAAAAAGTTTTAGTGTTGAAGAACCTAATTGCTGTGCTCGTGTGGACAAATAGCCAAAATCCACCAGAAGTTTTCAACTTCACTTAAAATTAGCATTGTGTAAACTGGGCCTAAGCTTGGATAGCTGTGTTGGTGAATCACAGTCTCGTCGTTGCACCAGCCACTATTCATAGAGAAACAGATTCCCCCAGCTTTAGCTTTGCCGGAGAGTTCAGTGTTGTGATCTGCTCTGTAGAGTTGGAAGCCCGCCAGCTGCAGTGCAGAGTCCGGTATTGATCCACGCAGCTACGTCTCTGTAAAACACACAAGTGTCAGTGAAAAACGTCTGTTTCTGTTTTGTCCCCAAAGTAGCTGGAGCTTATCTACTTTGTTGCTTGGAGAACACATGTTGGAGAGGAATATTCCAGGAACTGGTGTGCGGTGTCTTTGCTGCCATAGACACACAAGCTCTCTGGTGTGTTTCCCTCTCCTCCGATATTTCACTGCAGCAGCGAAACGGTGATGGCACCTTTAGCTAAGATCTCCAGTAAATCCAGGGATAAAACAGCAGAAAAAATCACTGGTGTTAAACTCCTGATGCTCTAGAGCAGCAGGTGAAGAGTTCACTTCAGTTACCATGGTGATCTAACCAGGCTTAAACTCAGTCTCTGTTACCATGGTAATCTAACCAGACTTTAACTCAGTCTCTGTTACCATGGTGATCTAACCAGGCTTAAACTCGGTCTCTGTTACCATGGTGATCTAACCAGGCTTAAACTGAGTCTCTGTTACCATGGTGATCTAACCAGGCTCAAACTCAGTCTCTGTTACCATGGTGATCTAACCAGGCTTAAACTCAGTCTTTGTTACCATGGTGATCTAACCAGGCTCAAACTCAGTCTTTGTTACCATGGTGATCTAACCAGGCTTAAACTCAGTCTCTGTTACCATGGTGATCTAACCAGGCTTAAACTCAGTCTCTGTTACCATGGTGATCTAACCAGGCTTAAACTCAGTCTTTGTTACCATGGTGATCTAACCAGGCTCAAACTCAGTCTTTGTTACCATGGTGATCTAACCAGGCTCAAACTGAGTCTGTGTTACCATGGTGATCTAACCAGGCTCAAACTCATTCTCTGTTACCATGATGATCTAACCAGGCTTAAACTCAGTCTCTGTTACTATGGTGATCAAACCAGGCTCAATCTGAGTCATTGTTACCATGATAATCTAACCAGATTCAAACTCAGTGTCTGTTACCATGGTGATCTAACCAGGCTCAAACTCAGTCTCTGTTACCATGGTGATCTAACCAAGTTAAGAGAAATCCTCTACTGTGATTCTGAAAACTCAGACTTTCAGCTCATCATATCAGCTCAACTGTTAACCTGACTTCTTAGTCCATCCCTCTGATGATCCACTGACCAGGACCATCAGGATCACTGAAGCTACAAGAATAAATTGTGAATAAAATCCAGAGCAGGGCAGGTCATTTAAGAGTTTTTCTACCTGCTGCTTTGTGGTTTGATCAACTTGTTTTGTTGTTGAACAAGTTGAGCACCGTGGGATGATCTACACTGAAATGACAATTTTTTCTAACAGTTTTAAATATTATGTGTGGACATGTTTTTTTCCTAACTGCATCTGAAATTATGAAGCTTTGTATTTATTTCAAGAGTTTGTTTGGTGGGATTTCCTGTTGTCCTTTGTGCACGGCAAGAGAGTGTCAAGGCTTGGAGTGTTAAAATATAGACCCAGAATGCAGACTGAGACAAGGAGCTTCAGGAAGGACTTTATTTAACAACAAACTAAGAAATTAAAAAACAAAACTCAGGAGACTCACCATTGACCTGAAATGGAATGAGTACATCCAACAGCTCAAACTGAGGAGGCAAACAGAATGACACGTAATGCAGGACTCACAAGGAGTGAAACTAAAGGGTATATTTGGACCTGAGCTGATCAGCAGACAAGAAACACTGGGGCAAACGATACCACTGAACAGGTTAAGGTAGGTGGGGGCAGAGACCGACAGAGGCAGAAAAACACAAGGAGATAAACTAAACACAAAAACCCAGATCCCGCCTCCTGCTGTAAGACAAAAGTAAAGTATTTTTTACTTTACCTTGAGTAGATTTTTTTAGATTTTAGTACCTTTACTTGTACTTAAGAAAAAAAATCAACAAAGTAACTGTACTTTTACTTGAGTACATTTTTTTTGTAGTCTTTGCACTTCTGTATTTCTCAACAGAAAGGTGTTGGAAAAGGTGATAAATTCACTTTGAAAACGCTTTAAAACTTTTTGAGTTTAATGTTGAGAAATGTATATTCTTAATTAATTTATGCATGGAGTCATTATGAGTGGAGGACTTTTATCTTTTTAAAGTTCCCAGTTTTCTTTCTGAGCTGATGAAACCTCCTCCCAGACGACAAACTGTCAGAATGAATGAGTTTGAACCTTTTTAAAGTCGCTCAGGCTGTTTGTCCTTTTTCTAGCTGTTAAAGTCTGACAGTCTCTCTCTTTTCTCCCTGAAATAAACTCAGAAAACCAGATCACCCTGAGTCAGTATCAGCCTTGGTTTAGATTGGTCTAGAGTTCATCCTGCCAAGTCGATTATACAACTTAATTGCTTCCCTTTTTTTAATTTATTCTTTAAAAAAATATTTTTTTCTAACATGTCTCCTCTTCAGTGTTAAATTCAAGTCAGAGTTTTAAATCATTTAGGAATAAAAGTGTTTTTGAACATCCCTGTGTATTTGAACTTTATGAGTTTAATGACCTGTAATGGCTGCTCGACCAGCAGGTATATACGTATATAAAGGGTTGATTATAAAGCACTCTGGTGTTGACCGCCTGACAGGTAAATGCAACTCTAAATATATGTTTGATTTAAGCTTTTTCAAACATACAGTGAAATCATTAGGTGAAGCCATGCTTCATTTCTTTGTGTTTACTGAAACAGGTTTAAACTCACATTATACACATTTTTTATTGTTTCTTATTAAGCTTGGTTAAAGAAAATGTTGATTCTAGTAATTAACAATGAAAACTTTCTGAAAAGTTTTATTTACAATGTTTTTTTTGCTTAATTCGGTATTCAAATGAAATAAAAATGTAACAGGTGTTTTCCATCTGTCTGTTCTTTAACAACTTATTTTGTGTGTATAGTGTATTCTTATAATTTAAACATATAACTGTATTTTTTACTTTCATAGTTTCAAAGAGGAAGTTCAGACATTTAAAAGTGAGGCACTGTGGAAAAGTTATGAATACGGATATCTCAGTAAAGATGTTTTGTCTTCAGGTTGAGTCATCTAAGATTAAGTACTGGTTGATACTGAGTCTCAGTCGAGTACTTGTATTATTATTTACAGCACAGACTTGCAGATTACAGATCAAAGATACATTAATGCTGTTCAAATCAATGTCATAGTGTGTTTGACAAGTTTTTTTAAAATTATTTTTCACAAAGAAAACAAATATTTCAGGTGATGATGAACTTTTTGAAACAGCTCAGGAAACTGTACATTATGCAGTGTCAGGAGGGTAGGACATGCCGTGGCTCCAACAGCTCCAAAAAGAGACAAAACATATTCTCTCCACCTCAGCAAAGGGTCGGTCACTCAGAGAGAAAAATTCAGTCCCTTGTTCTGTAATCCTTGTTGTCTTTTGTCTGTCCTGGAGAAACTTGTCTCTTCTCCTTAGTTTCCTCTAAAGAGTGTTGATTGCTGTGTTAGCTTTAAGAGTTAGCTCAGTGGACTCCTAAGTGTTTGGATTTTAAATGTTTAATTACCGTGTTTTCTGGTCTATAAGGCGCACCTAAAAGCCTTAAATTTTCTCAAAAATCGGCTGTGCACTTTATGTGTGCACTGAATTCCAAAATCTGTCCCGGACACAGGGACGTACAGTAATGTCTACAGTATCGGCACGTACGCTGGCAGCGATAAACCAATCAGAGAACACTACGTAACACATACAGTACGTACGCTGGCAGCGACGAACCAATCAGAGAACACTACGTAACACGTACAGTACGTACGCTGGCAGCGATGAACCAATCAGAGAACACTACGTAACATGTACAGTACGTACGCTGGCAGCGATGAACCAATCAGAGAACACTACGTAACATGTACAGTACGTACTCTGGCAGCGATGAACCAATCAGAGAACACTACGTAATACGTACAGTTCGTACGCTGGCAGCGATGAACCAATCAGAGAACACTACGTAACACGTACAGTACGTACGCTGGCAGCGATGAACCAATCAGAGAACACTACGTAACATGTACAGTACGTACGCTGGCAGCGATGAACCAATCAGAGAACACTACGTAACATGTACAGTACGTACTCTGGCAGCGATGAACCAATCAGAGAACACTACGTAACATGTACAGTATGTACTCTGGCAGTGATGAACCCATCAGAGAACACTACGTAATACGTACAGTACGTACTCTGGCAGCGATGAACCAATCAGAGAACACTACGTAATATGTACAGTACGTACTCTGGCAGCGATGAACCAATCAGAGAACACTACGTAATACGTACAGTACGTACGCTGGCAGCGATGAACCAATCAGAGAACACTACGTAACACGTACAGTACGTACTCTGGCAGCGATGAACCAATCAGAGAACACTACGTAACACGTACAGTATGTACTCTGGCAGCGATGAACCAATCAGAGAACACTGCGTAACACGTACAGTACGTACTCTGGCAGCGACTAACCAATCAAAGAACACTACGTAACACGTACAGTACGTACGCTGGCAGCGATGAACCAATCAGAGAACACTACGTAATACGTACAGTACGTACTCTGGCAGCGACGAACCAATCAGAGAACACTACGTAACATGTACAGTACGTACGCTGGCAGCGATGAACCAATCAGAGAACACTACGTAATACATACAGTACGTACGCTGGCAGTGATGAACCAGGCCACAGCATAGCCAGAAAATGGGTTGGAACTGCTGAAGAGAAGGTGCAGGTGATCAATGAGTGGCCCACACCTTCCGATCAGAGACATTTGAAAGGATTTCTGGAGCTGGCATCCTATTATAGGAGGTTTGTGCAAGGGTTTTCATGTATTGCATCCCCCCTCTTCCGGTTGTTACAGAAGGGCTGGCCATTCATCTGGTCACAGGACTGTGAAGGGGCCTTTGCTAGCCTCAAGCGGACCATCACAAGCGCAGCCATCTTGGCACCGCCAGATCCACAGTTACCCTTCCTCCTGGACACTGATGCAAGTGGTGTGGGTCTAGGGGCGGTCCTGTCACAGGTGAGAGCTGAGGGGAAAAGAGTGGTGGCCTACTACAGTAAGGCTTTGAGTAAGGCGGAGCGAAGGTTTTGTGTCACCCGCAGAGAGCTGCTGGGTGTTGTTTTGGGTATCCATCATTTTAAGTATTACCTGTACGGGCGTTCCTTCACCATACGCACCAATCACGCATCCCTGCAGTGGTTGATGACCTTTAAGAACCCGGAGGGACAACTGGCTCAGTGGCTGGAGGAGCTGCAGAGCTATGAGTTTACGGTCACCCACAGGGCAGGGGATCGCTACGGTAATGCAGATGCTCTGTCCTAACGGCCATGCAGTGAGGACGGCTGCCATTATTGTGACCGGCGGGAGTCCCGAGAGCAGGTACTAATTAGAGTTGACCGCAAGAACATAGAGGGGGGTGAAGCAACCAGTCCCAAATGCAGAGAGCTGAAAGGGCAGTGGATTATTTTACGAAATGGCCAGAAGCTTTTGCACTGCCTGACCAGGAGGCAGGAACTGTGGTGGACGCCCTAATTGAGGGGATGTTTTGCATACTGGGGTTACCAGAATCCATCCACAGTGATCAAGAAAGAAATTTTGAATCTAGAGTTTTCGCCACCATTTGTGAGACATTGGGTATAGCCAAGACTCGTACAACACCCCTCCACCCCATCATAACGTCCATCATAACGTCCCATCATCAGTGTGACTGGGATTTACACCTGCCACTGGTCCTTATGGCATGCCGCAACTTCTTGTACACCTGCTCTCTTGATGCTTGGCCGAGAGCTGAGGACTCCTGCACAGCTCGCATTGGGGCGAGCACCTGAGGCATTGGAGACCCCTGCTGGACCTGCCTATGCTAGACAGCTGCAGGATCAGCTGGATGTTGCACATGAATATGCCAGAAAGCACATTCAGGATGCTGGAGTACGACAGAAGAGGAATTATGACAGGCACACCAAGGGGTGGCATTTTGTCGCTGGGGAGTTAGTGTGGGTTTACTCGCCCACACGGAAGAAAGCAGGTGCCCCAAACTGGACAGTCACTGGGTTGGACCGTTTGCACTCCTGGTGTGATTGGGGGAAGTTGTTTACCGGGGGCAGTTACCTTCACAGCGACGTAGGGTAGCCCTGCACCAGGGGATATGATGTTCTGCAGTTAGACTTATATCACGTTGTGTGGTTAGGTTCACGACAGTTTACAACAGGAGGTAGGGGAGGCTGGGAAAGAAAAGGGAGGGAAAATAACCTCTGTTTTGTGTGTGTTTGTGTCTGTAAGGCATAGCTGTGGCCGACAACAGCGAGTTAATAAAAACCGTTAAGCTTCCACGAGAGTCGCCCAATGTGTGAGCTAACGCATAACCAGGAAAGTGTTACAATATTTTTAAGGTTTGACCAAAATGGCTACATGTCCCTCATTTTTCATCATAAGATGATTTTAGTTTAAAACTCTGACATGAAAGCCGGTGGGCAATATCCATTAATTTCAGAAAAGCTGTCTTTAATTTTCTGTCATTTTCACTCTAAGCAAAAAGAAGTGTATTTCACATTTGGAGCAAGAACCTATCTGGTTCCTGGGATGACATCTAGGTGTGTCTGTCTCTTGGAAATCAGAGAGAAACCTCTGAGTTTATTATTGGCAAACAGAGACAGCTATGTAGACAAACTCAGAAACATTCCTGCAAAACGTAGCCTGTGCCAAAGTATATTCTGCAGCTCTTAATTTAGTGCAGAAAGTTCTCCTCAGTGCCAGCGAGCTACTCTTGATCAAAGTCATTAGTCACTTGATTTGGACTCTTTGCTGCTGAATAATTGAGGCTGTGAGAGGATAAAGGATTTGACTGTGCTGGCTCACTAGTTAAAGGAAATAAGGAGGACTTCGTCTCTGAGTGAAGATGACAGAAGAAGGAGACAGACGGTGGACAGGAGGAAGTAAATTAGAGAAAGATTAAGAGGGGAGTGTTGATGGGATTAACGCTTTGTCCGCTCATAGTTCTGTCCATGACTGTTCTGATGAAACATTTAACACAATCATATCTGTGAAACTGCCACATACAGCTAGGGAAGAAGAGGATAAGTTCATACATTTATCCTCCAGCTGGTCACAGTGCCGTTTTTTAGGGTTTTTCTTTTAACAAATGAGCTTTCATCCAAAGCGTGTGCTGCTTTTCTCCCCTTCACTTTCAACCCATAATCATACATCAAACATAGAAGTGCTGGGATTTCTTTTCCAAGATAAAATACAATAATATGTTTTTTTTTCCATTCCATTAGTTTTTCATCTAATGTCTTCAGATTTTGGATTATACCCACGATTCATCAACTTATTCTGTATTTTTTCTAAATTCCCCCCACTGGAGGGAGGAAATGTTACAAGCAAGATAAAAAAAAGGCTTTTTTTAAATTAATGACCATCAGAATCCAAATTAAAATATTGTCTTATAGAGGAAACATTCCTGCTTCCGTCCTGCAGGCTGAAGGTTTCCTCTGAGCTCTTATCAAGCATCACAACACCCTGAACATCAGCTACTGTCATTCGTCTTCCAGGCTTCAAACAAACTAGTTTCTCCGAAAGAGAATCTAAAGCTAAAAGTGTTTCTGTTGCTTTTGTAAGCTGCTCTCAAGAAGTGGAAGGAAAATCCTCCTGGATGCATCTTGCTCATCTGTCCCCAACTAATCTGTGAACCCATCTGTCTGCTGTGTGGACACAGAAGTTGTGCTCAGACATGATAAAAGTTCTAACCCTGCTTCCATTCTCCTTTGCACAGCTGCTGCCTGACTCTTGAGATCATTGTAGATGCAGTTACATGAAATAAAATGACATGAATAATGATTCCAAAAGGATTTCAAAGAATTGTTTTAAAGCTTGGTGAGTCGGTGAGCACGACTTTGTCCAGCAGAGTTTTTCTGCAGAACGATGCTGTAAAAGCAGGCATATGTTTAAATGCTGGAAAAATGTCACAGAGAGGAGACAAAGCACTTTGCATAAAACCTCTTGATGCTTTTAGGGTAAATTAAAATATCCACCTTTTCATCTCAGGAGAGGAAGTGACTGTCACCTTATTCAGCTCCTCATTTATAGCCACGATGAAGGTGAACAATCAAACATTTCCTTCAGAATTCCAGCAGACTGTTTAGCCCCAGCTACAGCATTCAGTCTGTGGAGGTCACACTTATCTTTTTCTGACTTCTTCTGCAGAATCCTTAAAAATCCACACATGGACATCAGGGAGGAACTAATTCAAACATAAATGCAAAATATGAGGTGCAGCAGAGACGCTCTGAAAGCCATTTGTCCTCTTCAACATCTGGGTGAAATGTGCTGAGAATACTCAAACAAGTTCAGAGAAATGTGCTTTCACATCACGTTGGAGGTAAAAGTCACAGAGAACATTTAAAGAAGCTGCTAGTTAGGGTTCATAAAGACCATTTTTACCATTCAGCAGTTCTTCTGCTTCCAAAATGATTTTTGATTTGCTACTCCTCCTGCAGCTTTGGAGAAATTCATACATCAAAAGGTGCGTCTTGATCAGGAACAGTGTGCTCTGACGTTTGGGAGCAGTATGTTGTACCACATAGATAAAATTCACCAAAAAAAAAAGTGCAAAACATTTTCCTGTATAATTTTGTTAAAACTTTTTTCCCCAACTAAAATAAATAACCATTGAGGCCAGATTCCTTTTCGTAATTCTGCTTTTCATGCCAGAGTTTTAGACTGAAATCATCTTATGTTCAGAAATGATGGAGCAATATTGCAAGTTCTTGTTCCATCTCTTAACATTTGGAGTATGTGTTGTATATTGCTCAAAACCTTTGTTTAAAATTTTGGTATTACCTGTCAACCTTGTTTGTCTGTTAGCAAAATCTCTCCCAGACTTTAATGAAACTTTCAGAAAATATTCATTAGATGTACATGTACAACCCACCCAATTTAAGATGGTCCCATAGCTGACTGACCTTAGCAAACATAAAAATGGCTGTAACACAGTCAGTGGGTTGCAGCCAGCCAGGACCACATGCCGACTGTGTTCACCACCGACCCGATCACGTTTCATACCAATTTTCCTCACTCAGTGCAGTCCCTGATAATCGGCAGCTTCATAGTCTGAAATGTGGCACTAGGGTCTCCAGCGACCATAGTCAAACGCATTCCAGGGGCCAGAGTGGACGACATTAAATCCCACCTAAAACTGCTGACGAAGGCTAAGGTTAAATATGGTAAGATTGTTATTCACGTTGGTAGTAATGACACCCAGTTATGCAAATTGGAGGTCACTAAAGTTGCTTTGGTGCTTAACATTTGCAAAAGCAATGTTGGATTCTGTATTTTTTTCTGTTCCCCCACAGTTTGATAAAATACTTAGTTTATTGTCATTGTTCAACAGCTGACTGTCCAAGTGGTGTCCTGCAAACAATGTGGGCTATGTAGATAATTGGAGTGCCTTTTGGGAAAAAATATGGTCTAATGCAGAGAGATGGCATCCATCCCACTTTAGGTGGACCCGCTCTCTTTTTTTTCTAGGAGTATGACCGATTTAGAAGCTTTAGAAGTTTCACTAGAACCTCATTTGTGTTTTGACCTGTTGAGCTTTTCAAATTGTCAAAGATAATAGCTTCATCCAAACCATCATCATGTCTGCTAGATCCCATCCAAACCAGTTTAAAGAGGTATTTCTCTTAATTAATATCCCCATTTTGGATCTGCTTAATTTGTCTCTAATGACTGGGTATGTACCACAGAGCTTTACGGTTGCTGTAATTAAACCTTTACTTGCTTTAATTAAACCCAATTTGGATTCCATTGCTCTGACCAATTATAGGCCTATATCCAACCTTCTATTTACCTAAAAAATTCTTCAGAAAATAGTTGCAAATCAATTGTGTGAACATCTGGACAGAAAGTCCAGGGTTTAGAGCTCGTCATAACACAGAAACAGCATTGCTTAAGGTTACTGATTTCTTCATGGTGTCAGATATTGGACTTGTGTCTGTACTTGTCCTGCTGCATTTGATACAACTGATCACAATATTCTATTACAAAGGCTTGAACATGATATTGGGATTACAGGAACAGCTTGTCATGGAGTTCCTCAGGGTTCTGTGCTTGGACCAATACTCTTTACTTTGTATTTTCTTCCGTTTAATAGAGTTATTAGATGGCATGGGATAAATTTTCACTGTTATGCTGATGATACTCAATTAT
>JAOWBD010000048.1:32744850-32755529 GCA_028566035.1 Kryptolebias ocellatus
CAAAGTCCCCAGGCTCTGCCTCCTGAATGGAAGACGTGCCGGTAGGATTGAGGAGGTCTTCGAAGTATTCGGCCCACTGACCCACATTCCAAGAACTTTGTGTTAGGCATCTGATCTTGCCACTGGATGTGTAGGATGCGGCTGAGTCACCTCAGTTAGAAGCTGTTCAGTCTCCCCTCATGTCTCACATAGGTGGTTGATGCTTCCCTGCTGTAAAGAAGACTTTTAAAGATGCAGGCCTGGTAGACGCACAGCTTGGTCTTCTCAGTGAGGCTAGAACTGTACCACGCTCTATGGCTTTGTCTGGCTATAACTGCTGCTGTCTTAGCTATCTTTTTGTTCACCTCTGCATCACTGAATAGTGAGCTGGAGACAGTGGACCCAAGGTTAATAAAGCTCTACACAACTTTCTGGCTAGTCCTATCTATGCTGAAGTTTAGAGGAACATCTGTACCCTGCACAATGATGTTTGTCTTCTTCAGACTGATGGTCTGTCCAAACTCCTTGCAGGTGTGGGAAAGGTGACTGACAAGCTGCTGCAGGCCATCTTCAGTGTGTGATGTCAAGGCAGCATCGTCGGCAAAGAGCAACTCAGGAATGAGTACCATTATGACTTTTGTCTTGGCACAAAGGCAGGCAAGGTTGTAGAACTTGCCATAAGCTTTGGTGTGAATGTACTCACCCTCACCGCAGTCCTTAAATGTATACTGGAGGAGCATGGAGAAGAAGATGCCAAAAACACTGGTTCAAGGACACAGCCTTGTTTTACTCGCCTGCTGATTGAGAAGAGCTCAAAGGTTGCATTGTTGAAGCAAACCATACTGTTCATATCTTCATGGAACAAAACCCTAACCCTAACTGCAAGGAGTTGTGGCGGGCAGCCAATCTTCTGCAGTAGCCTGAAGAGTCTGCTCCTCCAGCTAAAGAGGTCAAATATCTTTATAAGATTGATAAAGGCAACGGAGAGTGGCATCTGCTGCTCTTGGCAGTTCTTCTGCAGCTTGTGCAGTGAGAAGATCATGTCCACTGTTGACCAGCCTGTTCAAAAGTCACACTGGGATTCTGAATAAACCCTAGAGGCTAGGGACAGCAGACATGCCAGGACAACACAAGCAAGTGTCTTTCTTCCAATGTTGAGGAGGGAGATACCCTGATAATAGTTGCAGTTGCTATGATTGCCTTTATTTTTGTATAAAATGACAGTGTTTATGACTTGCATGTCCTATGGGATGTGCCCTTGTTCCCAGCAAAGACAGAAGAGTTCATGCAGGGGTTAAAGCAGTCCAGGTTCCCCGCTTTTCAGTACCTTGAGTGGGATACTGTCATTCCTAGCGAGGCAGGCTTTACTGAGCTCTTCTGTGGTGAGTGATAGAACAAGCTCATGCATGACAGATAGTTTTGGAATGAAGAGAGGGTGGTGTCTGTGACTCTGGGGTTTCATACAGCTCAAGATAGTGCTCAACCCAGCACTGTAAATGAAAATATTTGATGCTTTCCCTGGTCAGTGATGATTTCTCCTGACTTTGACTTAAGTGTGGCAGTCTTGGTGGTAGATGGGCCTATTATGACTTTATCAATTTTCAGTCATAAGTCAGAAAAAAGTCTGAGAATTCAGACAAAAACTTAGAATAAGCTCCTGTTGGACAATATATAACAACAAGTAAAAGTTCTGATTTCCATTTTGGATGAGAAAGACTGAGGGTCAAGGACTCAAAAGAATTATTACTAATAATTGGTTTAGCATCATTCAATAATCCTGACTGAAAAATAGCAGCTACTCCTCCACCTCCACCTGTTGTTCTAGGAACATGAAAACATCCTCCTGTTTTAGCCAGGTTTCTGTAAGACAAAATAAATCAATATGATGATCAGATATCAAATGATTAACTAACAGAGATTTAGAGTTTTACTTATGGAGTTGTTTTTGTTTTGTTTGTTTTTTTGTTTCATTGAAAGTAACTAACTAATTCTTATGATTTATGTTTCTAAAGATTTTTTGTTGAGCAACAACTTGCAACTAAAACCAAGTCGTGTTGAAAGACAAACAGTGCCTCAAACACAATCCAGTAGAAAAAAAACTGTAAAAAGAGTGCTTGTGTACTAGTATGTGAAACTACATTTTTACAGAGTAATACCAATTAGGTTATACCAATTAAATGAAAATATTTGATGAAAAGTGAAGTGAAATTTATTTATATAGCACATTTCTGCAACAAGGCGATTCAAAGTGCTTTACAACACAGATACAACAATCAGGTACATAATCAAATACAGATAAAAACATCATATCAAACATCATAAAAACATCAAAATCAAATATAGAGATACAGAAGTAAAAACATCAATCATCCATCCATCCATCCATCCATCCATCCATTGTCTTCTGCTTATTCGGGGTCGGGTCGCGGGGGTAGCAGCCTAAGCAGGGAGACCCAGACTTCCCTCTCCCCAGCCACTTGGGCCAGTTCCTCCAGGGGAATCCCAAGGCCGAGAAACATAGTCCCTCCATCGTGTCCTGGGTCTTCCTCTGGGCCTCCTCCCAAACATCAATCATGTATAATCTAAATGAAATATGAGAAAATCATGAAACTAAACATATCTAAACATGAGCTGAGACAGAATAGTAGCTAAAATAATTTAAATGAAATCATGATAAAGTTAAAGCTGAACTAAACAACAATTAGAAATTTAACAATCTAAAAATTTAACAAGATCTAAAAATGAGCTAAGATAAACTAAACTGAGCTAAATGTACAGGAAGGCTAAATAAGCTAACATAAAACATAGTACCAAAAATGCCAGCTAAACAGCCAACATAGGAATTATGAAGATAATTAGACTAAGGTAATGAAAGAGGGGAGGGAGGAAGTGTGATGATAGAGATGACTCAGAGACAGCGGAAAGTGTGCGTATGTGTTTGTAGAGACGGTGGAAGACGATGTGGTGTGTGTTGTATGAGTATGTGTGTGTGTGTGTGTGTGTTTGTAGAGAAGTCCATGAATCATGTCACAGAGGCTATTGTCTTTGACAATGTGAAGGAATGTTTATCAGCGAGCTCTGAGCAGATCCACAGTTGTCCTCAGGCAGAGGGAGCAGAGCATCTTGTTTACATAAAATCCAGGGAGAATTGAAGATAGCTGGCCAAGGCCAGCGAAGGGAGCCAGATTCACAAACAATAATTGTTTTGGGTCAGGCCGACATTGTGTTTTCCGTTTGCCTTAAAAAGTCTTGCTGATACCTCTCAATGGCGAATCCAAACAGTGAAATTCCAGGACCATTTCGCCTGATTTGATCAAGCAACTTCCTCAAGATGTAACCCATTTTATGAGTTCCAGAAACGCAATTCAGTCTGCGGTCCTGTAAAAGGATTGCATCCAAGTTGCGATTCAGCTCCCGTAACCACACAGTTTGATTGTTGATCGCCAAACCCATCAAACGAATTTGACGATAAGTCAGGTAACTGCCTAATCCAAACAGCAGAAATCCTGTTATCAGAAATCCAAATATGTAAAGATCTTCCACGTCTTTCAGAGACAAAATCGTCAGACAAACAATATTCCATTTCCTCCAGGAATCCATTGTGTATCCAGCAAAAAATGTCCCATCTGGGCAGGTGGGCTCTCCCTCGCCCTGACTACCTGTCGAGAAAATTTGATCAATTGCATTGAGAGACCAGCTGACCAGACCCATAATTTATAAATTTTGGAGAATATGCAAAGGAGAGGCTCAGAAAAGAGATCAGGGCAGAGAGGCGGGGGGCAGTTCAGGAAACAGAGAGGCAGATAGAAAAGAAACACGTCCGCCTTCCACCAGGAGCAGACAGAGAAAAACAAAAGAAGGTAGTTGCATAAATATTCACCCCCCTAAAAAAAACTGTCCTTTTTTCACTCAGAGAAAATACTATTGAAAATGACAAGTCAGGGGATGGATACAAAAGGATTTCCAAGACCCTAAACATCCTCAGGAGTTGGAGAGAGGCCTCCAAGACGTCTGTGAGCACTCTGAAGGAGTTCCAAGCTTCAGCAGGCAGATTAAATCTTGGCATGAGTCTCTAAACAGACTATACAAACACCAGTCAAAGAAAATCTAAATGTCATTTAAATGAACCACAAGAGTACTGGAACAAAATGAGACCAAAGTACAGATGTTTACCCACAAACACAGCATATCAACACAAACACATCATACCAACTGTCAGCACGGTGGTTGAGGGCTGATGGTTTGGGCTCCTTGCAGTCATTGAGTCGACCATGAACTCCTCTGTAGACCAAAGGATTTTAGAGCCAAATGTGAGGCCATCTTTCTGACAGCTGAAGATTGGACCAAACTGAGTCATGATGCAACAGAACAATGATCTCAAACACAGCAGCTAATCTACAACAGCGTGGTTCAAAAAGTAAAAAAAAATCAGGTTCTGCAATGGTCCAGTCAAAGTCCAGAATAAAATGCTGTGGTGGGACCTTAAGAAAGATGAGTAGAAATAAATGTTTGCAAACCTCAATGAACTGAATCAGTATTGGAAAGAAAAGTGGGCAAAGATTTTCCACAACCATGTAAGAGACTGATACAGTCCTACAAAAAACACTTAGAGTTCTTGCTGCTAAAAGACGTTCTATAAGCTTCTGGATCAGGGGCTGGATGCAGTTTTTCACTCACAGTTTCTGGATTTTGGTTTAGTTTTTGTTAAGTAAATAATCACACTGTATAATATACTGATTGTTTGTTTTGAACTTAGATGTATTTCAATTTCAAATTGTCATGTAATTGTCTTTATCATTAAAACTGGACTTTGTTGGTAGTAATGTAGAAAATGATTTTAAATTTTAAGGATAATGAGGCAGGAATGTTTTGATGTAATTTGAGACTTCTGGTTGATATTTCTCAACTAACTTGTGAGCTCTGTCTTACTCACCTGCTTGATTGTCCCACCCACCCCATCTCCCCTCCACATATACAAACCCCTACCATTACCTCAGGGTCCAGTGTGTGCTCAGCCGTGCCCGTTTGGATGGTTCGGCATTAACTGTTCCCAGGAGTGCACGTGTCGTAATGGAGGCCTGTGTGACCACATCAGCGGTCAGTGTCAGTGCACGGCTGGCTACATTGGAGAGAGGTACAACACGTGGAATCCCAAGATTATATGAAACTTTATGAAATCCCTCACCTTATTACTTTGTCGTAGAGCAAATATTAACAGAAGTTGGCGAACAGAGATGAATATGAGCACACCTGCAATGTCTTGTAATAGAGAGTTACCGTAATACAGTGAAAGAGAAAAGGTAAAACACAAAGAGAGTCAGTACAAGAGTAAATATGTGAAATCATGTCTGTAATAAAGTCAAAGAGGGTTTTTAACCTGTTACCATGTTTGTAGTTTTAATTCTGTTTTTGTTTTTTACACTGGTATTATTAAAATAGTTCTAACGTTGTTAACAGCTTAAGTAGTTCCAGATTTTTATATATTTTCTGCATTTAGCAAACTAGGTTATAGGTACATGAGAATAAATTAATCAAACTAAAGATATTCTGTATTTTTTTAAAGTCTGCACAGTTTTCTGAGGTTTTAATGAAATGTCTGTAATTGTGTATAAAATCCAACAGTCAAGGCTGATTTGTAATTAGTTTCTACACATTTCTGGCTTGAAATTCTTTTACCCTAAATTACACTTTTTTTTCTAGTTCCAGGTGTTTCCTATTCTATTTGTCAAATCATCAGTTTCAGCCCAAAACCCAACCCAGAGAACAAAGAGCCACTTTTATCAGGGGTTTGATGGATTATGACCCAGAAAAATGTGGCGATGATGACTTCATTTTTGACAAAACAATGATAATCGAGTTTCATCTTGCTTTAAAAGTCTGTTTATAAGTGGAAGAACTGAGGTCACGTTCTTTCTGTTTTTTTGGTGTTTTGTTTGTTGATTTTAGTCACATTGTGAATGCTGATCAATGCATCACAATCGTCATTTTCACCTAAATCTATGAACAATCTTTGCAGCTCAGTTTATGATCTTTTAGTCTTACCTGCAGGCATTTATAGATCCTGATCAAAGTAAAACCTGTTCACAGTGCCTTTTTGAAATCACATTCATAGAAGCTGGTGTGTGACATAAAGAGCATTCACAAACACCAACTGTTAATTACAACAGCATTTATAAACTAGATTGTATGAATAAATTTGCAGGAAAACCAAAAAAAACTAACTTTGTTTTCTAGGAAAACTGATTTTCTGCACTCTGATGCTTTACAGAAATGACAAATAAATTTTGATGAAGCATCAGGTGTTTTATTAAAATAAATGTTTAACCATCCTGAAGCCCTCAAAAGAGAGAGAGACGTAGAGAAGCCTGTGAAACTTTGGGTCAGTTTGACCCCGCGGCCACGGGAGGGTTAACAGGAGCTCTCTGACACTGAAAAATCTAACTGGTTCTTGTGGGGTTTTTAAAAAATCTTTTTTTATCCAACTACGTCTAGTTTAGTTATGGAAGTGTTCTGGTTGAAAAACTCTCTGATATGACTTGTCTTTAGATTTTTGCAGCAGATTTAAGAGGTGTGGTGAGAAAATCCTCTTCAGTAGAGTTTGTTTTTGAAGCTTTTATTCACATAAATAACCTTCATTAACCCAAAACGAGATTCTTCAGTTTTTCGCAGGACAATTTTACAGAACCTGAGCTTAGAGTAATGTACAGAAAACTGTTAAAGAAACATTAACATTAACTAAAGTTTTCACTTGTCTCTTCAGCATTTTATTACAAATATTTGGTAATAATTAATTTTTTGTGCTGAAGATATTTGCTCAAGCTGAAGACCAACTCAAAAGTTGTCAAACCCAACCCTCTCACTTCCCTGAACCATTTGTGAAGATGCCTTAACATATTTACTCTAAAGCCTTTTACACACAAAAGGTTCTTTAGTTGTTTCTACAAATATCCTCCTAAAACAGCACTGTTACTAAAAATGTTTTAATCCACAGGAAAAGACCAAAGAATGGTCCAAAATGCTGTCGTAACTTTGGCAGGCCTGTATTTGTGTCACTGGAACGCTTCCACAAAAACACACCAAAAAGAAAACAAGGCATGGAGCATGTGCTTTAAGCTGACAATTTGTGAGGTACAAACTGTAAACACAAGCAGGACAAAAATTATGGTAAATACAAAAGCATAAAGCAAATCCTTTCGTGGACTGATGACAAAAAGGAACTTGTACTTTGTGTTGCATTAAACTAAAAGACCACAAAGTGCAGGACAGTCAGTGTTGATTGGGAGTTATGTCAGGCTGAATACTGGACATAATGGACACTTTTCAGGCCAAGCAACAGTTGGGGGTAAAGGATTTTCCTTACAGTGTTCAAAGTATATCAGGCTAATTTTTCTATTGGCAAGTAACTTTTTTTATAAATATTTTCATTCCCTCATGTTTTTTGATGTACATTGCAGATCTTTTAATGAAGCATTTGCTTTTTGGAATTGTTGACACAGAATACTCAGTAAAGTGATAAAAACATTTTTTGCTTAAGATTATTTGGTGTAAAGAGTTTTTGCTGTGCTCTATTGAAGGCAATGTTGTTGTTCATCAGCCTTGTCTACTCATTGAAGTAATACAGAAGGTTTTCCTGTAGTTGAGCAGCTGGCTACACAAATGCAGGCATGTAATCTGTCATTATTGTTTTTGCATATGTCACGCTTGGGATCATAGGTTACGCATGAGATGGAACTATGATGTAATCTTTTTTTAAAAGCCTGTGCTTTGGCTGTCCACATAAAAATGCAAGGGTGGCATTTTAAGATTTGCTTCAGTCCAGAACCCATTTTTGCACGTTGACCATTGGAGATAGGCACCAGCTGCCCCGAGAACCTGGACAGAAAAACCGGTCAAAGAAAATGCATGGATGAATGGATGGGACCCATTTTCAAAACAGACAGTTTGGCGACTTCTAAAATGGTGTTTCAGTGAACGGAAGGTTAAACAAAAATAAACTTGCATATTCACAAAACACTGTTCCCGTGTGGACAGGGCCTGAGTCAAACTGCACACACATTTCACATTTCTACACAGTCAGTGGCTGAGATGCAGCTCTGTAGCTCGAACCTGCAAAGAAGTTTGGGTTTTTGTGATGGACTCAACAAAACATCTTCCTAATTTCTCCCACTCACTCCCAAATTAATTGGACAGCATTTTTACCAAAGTCTGGTTCTAACCAAGAACCTTTTAAAGTTGTTTACTGCTTTATTGCCTCCATCACCTCTGTCTGTCAGTTTGGAAAATACTTTTTTAGCCCACCGTCCTCATGTGCTTCTTGCCCTCCCATCTTTATTCTCAATTGAGCCAAATTACCTCCATTCATTCAGGCTCCAGACAGGTGAATTAGCCTACACAGAATAATTTCTCAATGGAGTTCTCCTCCGCTCCGACCACGTTCTAATGGAATTAGCTGAGATAAGAGTCCCGAGGAAGTTGGCATGATTTAAACGTGACACCAAACAGAAGTCCTTGCCGAGCCTTTTTAATTGAGTGATTTGTCTATTTCTTTAATGGTTTCAACTTGTGAACGTGTGAAGAATGTAGCAGAGTACCAAATGTTGGCTTCGACTCGACTTCAGGACTTTCTTCTCTTCACTTCTGCAGGTTCAGTTCTCATTATAATCCAAACGGCTCCTCTGTGAACTTTAACCTGCAGCTGCATTCAGGGTCTGGGAGTAATGAGAGGCCTGTTGATCCCCTGGTGTTCTGACAGATTGAGTCACCTAAGAGGACATCAGAGTGTGGGACGATATCACTCGGGTTTTATCGTTCAGAAGGAGTGTTGTTACTCAAGGTGTCATTCTCAAGAGAGACTCATTTCAAGTGAACATACACCTTTAAGTTAAGTTTTTACTTGATGTAAGAGTGTAACTTTTTGTTTTGTTGTTGCTTTAATTAAATCTCCAAAAATAAGTAGAAACACCTATATGAGATTTTGGCCCTCTGAATGTTCATCCAGTACTGTGAAGCTCATGATTGAATACAGCTGAAACAATGATTACTGAGTTCATTTTAATGAATCATTGTGTTTAAAAATGTAAAAGCAAAAGAAAACTTACTTGGTTTCATTTTAAAGCTTTTTAGTGTTTTATTTTTGGGGTTTTTGTTGTAGGTTGTTCTTTTGTCCACAGTTTTGTAATTTGTGATTCTTGTTGAGTTCTTCTTTGATTCAGGTTCTGTAGTTGTTTTATCCCATCAGTTGATCCTTGTTTTGTTTCAGATACGTTGGAATAGAATCTCACAGAGCTGAGACTTTTGGAAATTCAAAATTATGAGAAAATAGGCAAATTTCCAGTTGTAGTCTCTCTGAATTCTGAGAATTTGCAACAAAGTGACCTTTAAGCCATATGGTTACATTTATTGTGGTTAGTTTTTTAAATCATTGCCTATTTTGTATGCGTGACTTGCAAAACTCTGTTCTAGCCTGTGCACATTTTTTCAAATGGCTACTTCTGCACACACTGTACCCTTCTTTGCTCACTTTGAATCAGGGGTGGGTCTTTTAGCCACTCCATGATTTGAGTCGATAAGGGTTCAGACACCTGTGTTGTGATTATAAAACAAATAATGCATGTTGGTGCATCCATAGTCACACTTCCAACAAAGTCTTAAGCAAAGAATCTCAATCCATCCATCCATTTTCTGTACCCGCTTCTCCTTTCCGGGTTGGAGGGGAGCTGGTCACTCCCGCTCACTGACTACTGCAGCAGTCTGTGTGAGAGGCACCCTGGACAGGTCACAAGTTTATCACAGGGACACATAGAGACAAATGAGACAGACAACCATTCATACTCTCACTCACACCTAGGGACAATATAGAAATATTACTTAACTTACAATGCCTTTTTTTGGTCTATGGGGAAAAAACAGAGTACATAAAGAAAACCCATGTGATGCATGGGAAAAACATGCAAACTCCACCCAAAAAGGCTGGGAGGCAAACCTGTGACTTTCTTGTAACAGCTTTAACCACTGTTCCACTTTGCTGCTTAGCACAGAATCTCTCAGACCTAAAAGAAACATAATATTTTGCTCTACACTGCAGCATTAAACAGCTTTAAATCAAACAAGATGTTTGGAACAAAAGGAACCAAAAAAATGAATTGCTGAAAATAATGACATAAGAATCTGTGTCAAAGAATATCCAAACATCACATGTTAGAACTACTGAATCTAACCTGCTTTCTTCATGGTGTCTACCACTGTTTTAGGTCCCATTGCAGTGTTTGGAGTGACTGTGTTAGAATTTTTGACGTACAATGCCATTGTTAGCAATAGCAGCTAGGAGCTACCATCAGCTGTTTTTTTTCTTCTTCCTCCTCCGGGTGGAAACATGTACACAATTTGCATATAGTGTGGCTGTTGTCAGTTTTCCCTTTAACTTCATAGGAGTCAAAGGTCTTCCAAACCCTGGCTTTGAATGCAGAATGTGCCTTTTCATGTTTAGGTTAGCCTCATTCTCCGCTCTGGGCTCTGTACTTTCACACATCAGAGATCTGCCTTTTGCATTCTTCAACATGACGTTACTAAATAACAGATTTTTTGACACTTTTAAATCGATTCATGTCCACATCTGTCATAGTGTTGGTGTTTTGTTTGATGGTTTTTCTGGTTCTTGTTCTGCTGTGTTTGTCTTTTGGATTTGTGTTCATGTCTTGTCA
>JAOWBD010000048.1:32767902-32782563 GCA_028566035.1 Kryptolebias ocellatus
GTATAGTCTGTTTAGAGACTCATGCCAAGATTTAATCTGCCTGCTGAAGCTTGGAACTCCTTCAGAGTGCTCACAGATGTCTTGGAGGCCTTTCTCTCCAACCCCTGAGGATGTTTAGGGTCTTGGAAATCCTTTTGTATCCATCCCCTGACTTGTCATTTTCAATAGCTTTTTCTCTGAGTTGAATTAAGACAGTTTTTTCAAAGGGAGTGAATATTTATCCAACTACCTTCTCTATATCAAATATTTTCGTTTTGTGTTTGTGCTGATATGTATGAGATAGAGCTCAATTCTCTGAGCACTGCATGGTCTGACTTTGAGGTGAATTTGCAGTGACGTACACTGAAGATTGACAGCTGTCTTCAATTTTTTCTCTTTGTGAATAATCTTTGTGTCTGTAGAAGAATGGGCTCCAAATAGTTTGGAAATGACCTTTGACCCTTCCCAGATTGATGGTGCTTCTTTTAGGTCATTGCTTATGTCAGTCCCCCTTGGCATTGTGTGAACACACACCTGTATGCTGAAGCGCAGCAAACTGACGAAACTCCAGTTTTTGTAGAGCTGGTCTCAATGAAGATGATCAGTCAATCAATACATCTGATCAGCAGCTCCTGGCTGATACTGAACCTCTGAAATCCTGTGGAAGCGGCAGTGCTGGACGCAGTTTTTCACACACCTTTAACATTTTAGCTGTTTTCTTTTAATGAACAATAACTTTGTATAATCTGTAATGTGTTTTTGTACACTTCAGATTAGATCAAAGTAAATTTAGATCTTGGAGAACCCTAGAGCTGAAAGAGGAGGGACTTTCTTTTTACTGTAGCTATAGTTTTGTTTACTGGTATTAAGGTGAAATAGTAGTATTTTCGTAACTTCCGGTGATTGTATCCATCAGCCTGTAAAAAAAATCTTTATGAGATTAAAAGACATCAGAATCAGAAATACAAAATACGAATCAGACAAATGCCCTGCAACAAAAATCCAAAACCACTCAGCTGTAATATTAATCTGCAGCATCAAAAAATACAAATGACAAAAAAATATCTAAAATATTCCTCACTTCACATTCAAAGTTTTTCATGCAATCAGAAAGTTAGGTTAACAAAGTAACATCAAACTTACTGTCTTAGAAACCAGCATCTTTCAGAGGAATTTTAGGTTTAGTCAAACCAGGTTGAAGAAAGAAAGCCCAGCTTTGGTGAACTTGCTTTGTAGTCAGTGGTTCAGTTAAGTAGTAGGATCTGGCAATGACTGAAAGAAAACCAGAATTATAAGAACTAGGAAGGATAATTAAGGTTAACTTAAAGGTTAAGGTTAAGTTATGTTCTGTCAAAACAATTATCAAAAATTATCAATAGTACCTTATCAGCCATTGCATTAGTCAAAGAGCACAGAGCATCGTGGATGAGGCAAAAGTCCACCTAAGTGTCAGGGTAATAGCTGCCCTGATGACTAAAACAACACTTGCTTAAAAAATGACAGTGCTGTAATTGAACTCTAAATTTGCAAAAAAAATTAACCTCTACATTTTTGCATGACATTGTTTAGTTTGTTGCTGGTTTCTGAACTGAGTGACTTTTTCTTTCACCGTTTTTATGGCACCCACTGTTTCCTTCTTAACTAACTCTGGTATTATCTCCTCAAGTTTGTTGATCATTTCAGCTGGTAGGTCATCTCTCATGACCTTGTTGGTCTCTCATGACCTGTCATAGCTGTGGCGAGGCATGGACAAACCTTAAGGGTCAATTAAAATATATTTTAATCACATTTCCTCGAAGCTCCTTCAGAATATGTACTCAAAAAATGTGTCAACTTTTCTATGAATCAAAAGCTTAAATTTTTACTATTTTACCGTTATTCAGTAGAGTTGCAGTCTTCTCATGGCTGATGAGTTAAAGCTCCTCAAAACAAGATTCTTCCAATCCACGTTATTTCCTTTTCAAAAGCCATTTTTATCAGGTTTGCTTTCCGTCTGTGCAACATCATGCATCTATGTTCAGATTACATTTTCCTCAGTGTAGAAAATGAGTTTTTGCACTTAGTTGTGGAATTCCCAAATGCCAAGACGTTTTAATGCAGTACAGACCACAAGTTTGGCATCCAAAACACTGCAGAGAGGTAGAAAAAAGATGCCCAACAGTCTGTGTTTCAGCATCATGGACAGCATACCAACTTCTAAACTCCAACTCATTCATTTCAGTTTTTGTTAAATCCAGTAAGGGTTTCACTTTCCCAGTCAAACTGTCAGGGTCTGATGCTGCTGAAAGTTTGCATGTACTTGTAATTCCATGCATTTAAAGGCATGCCCTTCTCTCAAAAAATGTTATTACAGACCAAAAGCCTTTTGGCCTTTTGGCCTTGTGCATCACACACGTCAGGAGTGATTGTAACCACTTGCGTCCCAAGTGCATCATGTACTCCTGGTGCACAGACTAGTTAATTGCAAGTCACATGTATTGCAGATGCACTAATCTTGTGCAACCCACATACGATTTCTACAGGTTGACAGCACATTTCTTTCCATATATTGAGAAAATCAGGACATTGTCCATACTATTTCTCAAACTTTCCAGCAGTGATCATTGGGATCTGCCATCCCTTTGACCTGTGCGTGTCCAGATGCGTTTGGCGGGTTGTGAGCTTGCACTAACTGAGGTCATTCAAAGAGCTATTTATAATAGGTATAATATCCCTTTATTAGGAATTTTTAAAAATCCTCTAACAGAAAATTTTTTATATATATTTTTCTATCTGCACACGACTGCAGTCAGAATTAAATTCATCTTTCAGATCGTTTCTCGGTTAGATAGTGTTAGTGGATGATACAATAAGTGAAGAGGAGTGGGAAACTGCTTTTTTTCTCAAAGGTCTTGAGAGAGACACCGTGTCTTTGATCAGAACATGCTGGTATTGACTCAAACAGGCCTAATGAACATCCTCTACATCTGTCAGAAGTTTAAGTCCAAGTGGATTGCATCAGCTGTTGGTCTGTTCTGAGCTAAACGTAGACACAGAAGCCTCAGTTGGATGAAATCAAAGGGATTTCCTCCAAGATGAGTGGGACTATGTTTAAATGGCATCAGAAGCGTTCATCCAGAAGCTCTGTCTTTGTTGTGAATAATTAAGATCTGGTTTGTGGCCAACACGTGCATGAGCAGGTGCAGAACATTTGCTTCAACCTGCTGGGGATGATTTATCAGGTGCTGTTGACTCTGCAGGTTTAATCTCTTGTTAGGGGGCTTCTGCAGGTGCAGACCCTGTGATATAGGTCAGCCAGAGAAACGAGTGTGTGCATGTCAGTAATGAGCTGAATCCAAGATTTTAACCAGAACCTTTCAGCCAGCCTCCAGTGTGTGGATCTGTTTCTGCTCAGCTGCTTTTTTGAAAAGTCCTTCGATTTACAGCTTCTGCTTCACAACATTAAGAGAATTAGAGGCTTGAAAACCATAGCCAGGGTTCCATGCAGGCTTAGGATCGAAGTTTCTTTTATATATTGATTTATTTTTGTCCTATATGTTTGTGTTTTACGACTACTTTTACTAGTTTTTTTTGTTTTGTTTTTTAAACACATTTAACATTTAAATTCTAGCATTCCTTGAAAAAATCCATGCCGCCCATTGCCTTTTTAAACTAAAGTAAAATCCTTTGCTGAGAAGGGATGGAGGTATGATCAAACCTTTTAAATTTCATTTTGCACAATTTCATGTGCTCGTGTCATAATCATGATTTTTTTGTATTGTATTTTGTAGATTTGAAGTTACTTTTTATTTGTTGTTATATTGTTTCTTGTGTTTTATTCATACTTGTTGCTTTTTGGTTTTTCCCCTGTAATGTTGCACTGCAGACCTCCTCCTTGTCACTCACCTGTACCTTTTTACTAATCAGATCAGCTGCAATCACTTGTTTCTCATCCCTCCCAGTATTTATAGTCCAGGTTCTTGCTCACTCATCAGTCTGTCATTCTGTTTGTTTATGCTGCCTGTTCTCTATGCACTCCCTGTGTTTGTTTGTTTGTTTGTCTGTTGGTTGCACTGTCAGCTGTTTAGCTTTGTTGTTAAGTTCTTTCTTCTTTTTTTTTTTTTGGATCACAAGTCCTACTGCATCCTTGGGTGCCTAATAATAACAATAGCAATATTAGCAAGCTTTATTTTTATTTTCATAGTATGCTACAATGAAACTTTCAGTGGCAGCTACTGTGGATACAGGGGGTCTAGCAGTCTCCTAACAGCTCTGGGGAAGGCTGTATTCACAGCTCATAGTCTGGTAGACTTGGCTCGATTGGGGACCAAAATTGCAACATTTGTTCCATTTTCAGCTGCGGTTCACATTCACGCTGCACTGAGTCAATCGAGCCAACCCCTTTGAGCGACCTGGCCCCCCCCTGGTGGCGCTGCATCAAGAACGACTGCAGGAAAAAACAAAAACCTCTGAAGAAGACACTTCCTTCTTCTAGAAAAGTAATCAAAAATCAAGTGGCGTCAAGTTTGACCAGTTTAAGGATTTCTGTTCTGTCTCTTAAGTCTCCTCTTAACTCTACATCTGAGCATGAGCCATTTCTCCCGCTAGTGGTAGAAACACGCGTTTGTTTTGGTTGTATTTACCCAGAAGGCCCTGTGCTATAGTCCGCTTCCTGCTTTTGGAGCAGTCTACTGTCATCTTGTATTCACAAATGCATTTGAACTGCGCCAGAGTTCACTTTGAGCCAACTTGAGATGTTCAATCTGCTGCTTGTGTGAAAGTACATGGTCTTACCGTAGGACATACTATGTTCACACTACTAAATGTATGTGGGTGAAAGGGGTTCAGACCACCTGAGTAGACATTTTTAATGCATATTAAGGCAATTCAGATGTGTTTTTATAGTTATCCCAATGCAAAGGACATGTCTGAAAAACTTCAGTATGACTTTTGGAAGTGACAAAGTGATGTTTCTGTAGTAGCTGTTAACACATATCATGGTATGACCTTTCAGCAGTTAGTAACAATCTGATTTATTTAGACTGAGGGGTTAAATAGTGATAATATTTTAATGTGTGTGTCCCAGCCTCCTGCTGTGTTGACTGGTCTGATTGGAGAGCAGTGACTTTAGCTTTGATAATTGGAGTGAAAGCATCAGAGATTTGAGCAGATGAAAGCAGAAAGTGGAGCGTAGATGGATGCCTGTTTGGTTTATCACAGCTCCATTCAGATAGATGTTTCTCAGAGCGGTTATTGATCCAGTGAGAATTTATGCTGCTCTGGAAGCTCCAATTTTGGTAATGACTGTGTGGATGAGAAAGTAGCTTTAAAGAGAATTTATTTGTTGTATTGTCACCATTTTGGACAGTTGGATCAATATGTGTAAACATGTGCAATTCTGACCAAAATTTTAAATCTGTCCCACCACCAGGGACTGAGGTCTCATTAGTTTCTCATGGATAGTTTTCTCTGAAACAAGTTGGATGGCCAAGCCAGCAGAAGGCCCTGTTTTAACTAAATGTTTCCATGTCATCACATCTGTGTGTAGCAGTCATAAAAATATAAAGTCTGCCTTCTGTCAGTTCTCTTATTACTGTTTACCTGTTTTTCTTACCAACTAGATTTTTGATCCACTTCTGGTCTTGCTGTTTTGAAAAAAAAAAAAAAAAAAAAACGTAAAAAAGTACATGCCTGAAATGCGTGGCTTGATCAGGAACAGTGAGCTGTAACTTTTAACTTATAACAGTGCATTGTACAACATAGAAAAACACAAATAAACTGTACAAAATGTCCCCCTTATTAATAATGGGATTGTGTTGAACTTTGTGGTGAAACCTGCCCTGTTTGGAGCTCTGCAGCTCAGATAGACTTCACTATAGAAACATTATTTAAAGTTTAAACAAGTCACAGAAAGTTAGACATTACATGATTGAACCAACATTTTGATATTTTTAACAGGTTTTACACAACCACAGTTTAAATTTGACAATTTTGGGGCTTTTTACCACAAGATGTTCAACTTTGATGAACACACTCTAAAACTTTTACACCTTTTACCTACTGCGGTAGGAGGACAATAAGCTGGTGAGGGCATGGAAAGCAAGCCCCGTCCAGCTACAGATGTCAGAGTGTGCTGATAGTAACAGGAAATGATAGCCTGCGGTGTGTCACACACATCCTTCTGCTGGTGGTAATGAAGCCTTGTGGTACTGAGGAATGTGGCTGATGCTGTGGCAGTCATGACAGAGACAAATAGTCTCTAAAAAACACTTTAAATATGTTTAAAACTACAAATGAGCATTTTTCTGTTGATTCTTTTTTTAAATGTCACAATTCCAAAACTACCTCCTTGATCCAGACTTGGGACTGGCAAAGGTGACCCAAAAGTGACTCAGAGTTACTTCAGTCCAGTGATTTATTTTAAAGAAAGACAGACAGGGCAGTATCAGGCAGCGGCAGCTTCTCACATCCATGATTCATCTGCCGTCAGGTTGCAGAGAGGTGAACATCTCCTGCTCCGACTGCAGCTGGAAGGACTCTGTGCGAGGACTGGGGTGACTTTGGGATGGGTTGGGGGCCCACAACAGCACCCACTGGTCATTGGGAGAGTAAGAATACGTTCTTTTATGTCAGAGTCTCCAAAACCTCCAGAAAAGTTTGCTAGATTTGTCACTAGTCACTGTTTTTGAAAGAGTTGCTCGAGGGGTCTGAATAGTCGTTGGAAACACTGTTTTTAACTTCTGCCTTGGCCTTCCAGAGTCATTTCAAGCAGCCAGTTTAAAGGCTCCAACAGGGTGTGCTGATCTGCTTTAAATGGCCCAGTCTACATACAGTCTGTAATGGTGCTGGGATTATACAGATCTGAGCAGGAGCTTCCCAACAGAGTCACCAGTGGGCGCTTTGGGAAAAGAATATTGCAGTCCTGTTTCGTTTGAAGAGTTAACATAAAAAGTAAACTCCTCTGATTTTCTAAGTAAGTTTAAAAAGCAGAGTGACATCTATTAGTGCAGTGTTAGTACTCATATTGATACTCTGTATCAAATGTAAGTTCTTTTACTCTGTTGGAAAGATTGTGCTGTCAGTCATCCCTAGGACTTGTGCTTCTTTTATCACACCCAAATACTCCATGACTTCTATTGCATTTCAGTTCAGACTTTTCTCCTCAAAACCTGAAATGGAGGAGCTTTTTAACTTGCTGTATCTCCTACATAAAACATTGTAGAAACAAAAAATAACATGTGTGACCATCAGAACCTTCTTCCAACTACAGTTCAGAAAATGACTTTTTGTTCTCGTACAGTGGCTTTGTTTAAGGTTCACTTTCTGCTCGGTTTCTACTCTCAGTAAACCATTATTCAGTCCATTAGGGTCCAGTTTTGAAGGGAAGACATCACTAGAGTCTGTCTTTTATTGGACCAAAAACCTAATGAAGGTATTTTTGTGAACATCATTAAACTGCACATCTGTTACTCTCCTGTTGTTTGAGTTTCCCAACATGTCTTTGTTTTGGACAAAGGAGATGAAAATATTAAGAAAGTGAGTTTGTATTTGACAGAACGTCCTCATTAACCTGGAAACCTGTGAGAAACTTCTGCAGGAGCTTCACTGCTGCTGCTAGAAATTCATCATGTGAGCCAGAATGTGAACACATGAAAGAAAGAAACAAGCTGCTTTGGAATATTTCCTGTTTGCTTTTTGTCATCTGTCTCTTTTAGCTAATTAATCTCATTCCACAGAATTAAAACCTAAAGTCATCTGTTTTACATTTGTCAGATGAAATCTGTCTGCTTTATTTATTTACTGTCAACCATTTAAAATATACATGAAAACAGAAGGCTCATAAAATTCCAAATTACAGGATAAATATCAGGATCCATTGATCCGTGTGTAATTATTATTCCAGAGGTCAGTCATTGAAACTCCTGTGTCCACTGATGACTTTCATTATTGAGCAAACTTGGTTTATTTATTAGCAAAGTTAGTGAAAAGTCTTTACTTCTCCAACTTTTTAATAAGTCCTGTCTTCTCCTGTCTGTCTGTGCACGTTTGGCTGCCTTTGTGAATATTAGATTAATAGCTATTTAAAGGCTGCAGGTAGGAAGCGGGCAGCTTTAATTAGCAGAGTTTAGATGTTGAAGGTCCTGATCAATGCAACAGTGTGCAGGAGGTGTAGTTTGTCCTCACAGCATGATGATTGGACGGACATATCGCTCTGCAGGGACATCATCTCTCCTTCATACTTTATCTGATGTTTATTACATCAGCACCGACAGATTAAGTTCACTCATGAGGTTAGAGTGAGTTTTAAGATGCTGAGCAGGACCTGAATGCTCAGTTAGCTGCACATGATGAGAACTTTTTATCTGCAGGGTCAGGTGTGGATGCAGGAGCAGATTCACACCAAACTTTAGAAAGAAGCACCAATCCACTATCTGAATGTAATTATCTTATTTTTTTTAATATTTAAACATTTATACATTCCACATCCCTGACATAGAACTTCACCTTACTGGCAGGAGATGAGTTAGAGCTCAGTGACACCAACTAAATATAATTTGGGTTTCACTTTCCCAGTCAAACTGTCAGGGTCTGATGCTGCTGAAAGTTTGCATGTACTTGTAATTCCATGCATTTAAAGGCATGCCCTTCTCTCAAAAAATGTTATTACAGACCTGGTCAAATCTGTAAACTTGCCTGACTTGTAGCCACTTTGTATTTTCTAATGTTGATTAGCTGTGGTGGGAATCTTGAATTGATTTAACTCCAAAGTTAAATGGTAGATGTTCATCCAATGATTACTTTCTAAAAGTTTCATTAAACTCTGTCCAGTGAATCACAAGATATTTTGCTAACAGACAAAAGGGCTGACACCGATATATAATCCTGAAGTTTTACACAAAGATCTTGTGTGATCTTGTGTTGTGGATAACTCAATATCTGTAAAACTGACTAAATTTAAAATCATTTTTATTCTTCTAAAGTCAGTTGACTGCGGCAGCCATCTTGAATTGAGTTGGTCCCAAAGATTAATCAATTATAAAGCTAGTTTCCATTCAGTGGTTAAAGAGATATTTTCCTAATAGACAGTCAGGGTAATTCCAAATAGTTAAAGGCAAATGTTTTTGTCATTAACCATTTTTTGTTGTGTTTTTGTTAATTTGTCATATTTCACCTTGTGTGTTTAGTTTAGTTCCCTGGTTCTCCTCTGGGTCATAAGACACTTCCTGCCCTCAGTATTGTTCTGCCATCTTTACCTGTTCCAAGTTAGTCATTCAGTCACCTGTCTCCAACCTCCCCATCAGCCCTGTCTGCCTCTACTCCCCTTCAGTGGATCATTGTTGCTTCCACACACTGTCTGGGTCTCTTTATGTGCTCCTTATGCTCCTGCTGCCACAGCAGCTTGTTTGTGTTTCTTAGTTAATAAATCTTTTGTGCTTTTCATCCATGTTCTGCATTCCTGGGTCCAACTCTACTAAAACCTTGATAAGCTGGTTCATAACAACTCATGTGCTTGTTGTGTATTGTTTTGTTTTCTGTGCTTTTTAACTCAAATGGAATTTTTATTTATTTTGTGAATCATTCTCAGTTTTGTACTTATTTGCAGTTATGGAGCAGGACAGATCACTGCCTGCATTTGTCAGTAGATTCATCATATCGCCTGTCAGCATTTGTCAGAACTACAGGATATATTTTGTTAACATTAGACCTAACCTTATCTTATTTAATGTAGGAATAACATGTGTGTCTGACACTGGACCTTTTCTGTTTAAAATCCATTTGTAGACTAAAATTAGAAGATAAATGATCAGATTGAAGCAGACAGACTGAACATGAACAGAACACAGAAAACTAAAGACAGAGGGGAGATATAACACTCTAAACGAGGGACAGGTGCAGATGGGTGTGGCAGGCCCACAAGTAATGAACAGAGGAAAGGTGAATAATGACAGGAGACAAAGGGCACAAGGAGCAAAACTATACATGAAGACAACCAAGAATTCCTGGGATGTTTAGGGCAATGGAAATCCTTCTGTATCCATCCCCTGAATTAACTGTTTTCTCTAAGTTAAATTAGGACATGTTTTTATTTATTTGTTTTACTCAGTAGAAATTTGATTTCATTTTGCCATTGAAGAAAGTTTTTTTTTTATTAAAAAAAAGACTAATTATTATATCATTATATATAAACATAATTACATTTACCATGATTGATTTATGACAGCAAAAAGGATAAAATATCCAAGGGAGTGAATAATAATTACAGGCACTGTACATCTACAGTGCATTTGAACCAGACTCAATTCAAGATAGCCACGGCAGCCAACACAAATGTCTCTAACTCTAACCTCTTTACAGTTATTGAGTTAAAACTTTATGTGGTGGTAGCTGAGGATCCTCCCCATCACATACTGTGAACCAGACATCTCTCATCACATCAGACTGCACAGTCTCATGTTTTGTTTCTATTATAATCTTCACTTTTATTCTTAGTTGTTTTAAAAACATTTATAAAGATTCTCAAGAACAAAATATTATGTGCAAATTGCTTTGGATTTTTTCTTTTTATTTATTTTTTTTAACTTTATCTTTTTTTCTGACATTTTGTTTTGTACTACAAAACATTTCATGATGTAAAATAAAAATAAAGGTGAGTTGAACTGAATTTTTTGCAAGACGTAAGCTATGGCTCGGTGTTTGGTTGAAGAAATATGGAGATAAAATCATTTAACATGTTTGGTATTGGTCCTAAACCTTCTGTGGTCTTCAGTGATGCTCAGAACACACAGCTGTACAGTAGTTTGGATCTGACTCCACTCATCCTACCCGTTTCTGGTGTTTTTATCTTCTAGGGAGACGACTGCTCCATCAGCTGTCCTCCTGGCTTTTACGGAACCAACTGCACCTCCTTCTGCTCCTGCCACAACGAGATCTCCTGCTCGCACATCGACGGCTCCTGCCTCTGCAGAGAAGGTTTGGTTCAGGTCATTAACTGGGTTCACACTTCAAGATCTAATGGTCCAGACATTAATGTCAGGCAGGGTGGGGAAGGAGGTGAACCCAGAGTGCAGACTCATCTTGTAAAGAAAACTAATTTATTAAAATAAACAAAAACAAAAAGGCTGACGTGGCAGAAAAATCAATAACTTTCCACATAAAATAACAAGGCGTGGAGCAGAACATACAACAGGGAAACAAGAGCAATGATCCAGCAGGGGGTAAGGTGAGGGAAGTGACCGGGTTTTAAGCACAGAGGGTGACGAGGTAAGTGGGCACAGGTGAAGCAATTAGTAGGACTTGAGGCAGGTGTGGATGGGCGTGGCAGGAAGGCAAAAAGAGTGGCTGGGGAGGAGTGGATGGTGACAACAAACAAGAACAAGAACTGAAACAAAACCCTAAACAGTAAACAAGATGAAAATAAAACAAAACCCATAAACCGAAACACAGAAAACCCAAATCCCTACAATTAAACGTCTAGTTCTGATGTGGAGAGTCCAAACTGACATCCAGATCCAACCAGATCATTTAAATAATGACCAGAGTGGCTGACAAAGATCTGCTTTTATGGTTCAGAATCAGACGGAAATGTTAAAATACACAGGGACAAATGACAACAAAAAAGAAAAACTAACTTTAGAGCACATTCTCGCCACCATCGACTGCAATATGAGACTTTTGCAGAGAGAATCAGGGAGGTCAGCTTTTTTGATGAAGTCAGTCCCATTCAATACAGACGTGAGCTTCTAGCTGAAGTCTTACAACTATTCCAGTATTTTCCCTGTTTTAGGATCATGTCTGCTATTTGTACTCTAGATACAGATTACAATAAGTGACCTTCAGTCCATCAGTTTATAGAAAACACAAAAATCTATGTAATCAGATATTACAAACTAAATATTCTAAAGCAAAATGCCAAACAAACAGACCTTCAACATCCAAGAGCAAAGCTCTACAGTGTTCCAAAGATCAGTATCGAGAGGAATCCTAAATTACATTTATAGGTAATCTGCTCCTTACTGTCATTAAAAATAAAAAACACAGAATCATTTCATAATAAATACAATTAAAAATGCAGCTGTTCTTTTGACTATAATATAAAAGAAAGATACAGTGGCTTGCAAAAGTATATACACCCCTTGAACTTTTCCATATTTTGTCACATTAAAACTACAAACATCAATATGTTTTATTGGAATTTTATATGAAAGACCAACACAAAGTGGTATACAATTGTGAAGTGGAAAGAAAATTATACATGATTCCAAACATTTTTACAAATAAAAAATTAAAAAGTGCAGCAGTGTGCAAAAGTATTCAACGGCCTTCAGAAATGACCTGTGTGTAGTCTAATCTCAGGTACAGCTGCTCTGTGACGCCTCAGAGGTTGTTAAGAGAATATTGGGGAGCAAATAGCATCATGAAGTCCAAGGAATACATCAGACAGGTCAGGGAAAAAGTTGTGGAGAAGTTTAAAGCAAGCTTTGGCTATAAATAAATGTCCCAAGCTTTGAACAGCTCACGGTACACTGTTCAATCCATCATCTGGAAATAGAAAAAGTGGCACAACTGTAATCTTACTGAGACATGGCCGTCCACCTAAACTTACAGGCCGAACAAAGAGAGCCCTGATCAGAGATGCAGCCATGAGGCCCATGGTGACTCTGGATGAAACGCATCCACAGCTCAGGTGGGGGAATGTGGCCTTTATGGAAGAGTGGGGGAAAAGAAAGCCATGTTGGGGACACAGCAAACATGTGGAAGAAGGTGCTTTGGTCAGATGAGACCAAAATTGAACTTTTTGGCCAAAATGCAAAACGCTATGTGTGGCTAAGAACTGCACATCACTCTGAACACACCATCCCCACTCTCAAATCTGGTGGTGGCAGCATCAAGCTGTGGGGGTGCTTCTCTTCAGCAGGGACAGGGAAGATGGTTAGAGTTGATGGGAAGATGGATGGAGCCAAATACAGGGCAATCTTAGAAAAAAACCTGTTGGAGTCTGCAAAAGACTTGAGAGTTGGTCGGAGGTTCACCTTCCAGCAGAACAACGACCCTAAACATAAGGCCAGGGCTACAATGGAATGGTTTAAAATAAAACATATTCATGTGTTAGAGTGGCCCAGTCCGTCCAGACCTAAACCCAATTGAGACTCTGTGGCAAGATCTGAAAACTGCTGTTCGCAAACGCTCTCCATCTAATCTGACTGAGCTTGAGTTGTTTTGCAAAGAAGAATAAGCAAACATTTCAGTCACTAGATGTACAAAGCTGGTAGAGACATACCCTAAAAGACTTGCAGCTGTAATTGCGGCAGAAGGTGGTTCCACAAAGTATTGTCTCAAAGGGTCTGAATACTTTTGCACACTGCACTTTTCAGTCTTTTATTTGTAAAAATGTTTTGAATTGTGTATGTTATGGTATGTTGGGCTTTCACATTAAATTCCAATAGAATATATATGTTTGTTTTTGTAACGTGACAAAATATGGAAAAAAATCTAAGGGTGTGAATACTTTTGCAAGCCACTGTAAATCAATACCAATTCAGCATTCTGTTTAAATGATGCAAAAGGAAAATCAATTTGAAAAAATATGTATAGATAAATGTTATAATCATACTTTAAAGGTCAAATGTTTAACCCTGAGTTTGTCTGATCTTTTCCAAAAATTGAAAACTGATTCTGTTTCCCTTAAAGGCAGACAGGTTTGACGTGAAGACTAATTTATTTTCATTGGAACACCAAGGATTGAAATGACCTCGAGAATAATAAAACAAATCATAACTAGAAGCACTCGGAGTGCAAACATTCACCAAAGGCTAAGCGTTATAAAAGAATTGTGCGATCTGGATCATGATCACCACCAAAATGTAATCAATTGTTTTTTGTGACAACCCCAACATTTCATGAAAATTTCAATAGAATCCTTTTATTAGTTTTTTAGTAATTCTGCTAACAGGTGGATGAACAACCAAACCAACCAGCCAACACTACCAAAAGCCTAACCTCCATGGCGGAGGTAATAATCTAATCATCTTAAAGTAACTCTTAGTTAAAGTTTATTTACTACTGTTAATGAAGTGGTTAAGACTTATAAGGACATCAAAATGCAAAGAACTGGCTGTATTGATTCATAGATATTTGTTGTTGTACGGTAAAGCAGTGGTTAGAGCTGCTGCCTCACAGCAAGAAGGTTGCAGGTTCACCTCCCAGCCGTTCTGGGTGGAGTTTACATGTTCTCCCCGTGCATGGATGGGTTTGCTCTGGGTACTCCAGTTTCCTCCCACAGACCAAAAACATGAATGTTAGGTTAAGAGACAACTCTAAACTGTCCCTAGGTGTAAATGTTTTTTTTTTGTCTCTGTGTGTCCCTGTGATGGACTGGAGACCTGTCCAGGGGGTCCCCCATGTCTTGAACAGTGACTGCTAGAGATAGACACCAGCTCCCTGCAACCCTGCACAGAAAAGCAGATAAAGAAAATGGATGGATGGGTTTTTAACCCTCCCATGACCTTCGGGCCAAATTGACCCGTAGTCTCAAGGTCTCCTCTACCTCTCCTTGTCTCTCCTTGTCAGTCCGATTGAGCCAGGGACGTGCGGTCAGGGGAGGCAGGTGAGGCAGAGCCTCCCCTGACATCATGACAAGAAAAAAAAAATCATAACATAAAATGAATATTAATATTTGTCCACTTATCTTTATGTATGAGTAAT
>JAOWBD010000048.1:32782663-32802160 GCA_028566035.1 Kryptolebias ocellatus
GCTACCCTTTTGGATTTATATATTTGTAAATCTGACTCTGTGCCTCACCAACCATGAACCTCACCGCACGTCACTGGATTGATCAGTCCGTCTAGTCAAATATACCCCTGATAACTCCTGGTGGACGGATACATTCACATTTTGACTTTGTTTCAACTTCTTGAGTTTTTCCTTTATTTTTTTTATTCTATTTCCACCTGCTTCAGTTGAGCTGCTGCATATCTGGGATAAAACTCAATGAGGCAGATCCAT
Source organism: Kryptolebias ocellatus (assembly GCA_028566035.1). NCBI lineage: Eukaryota > Metazoa > Chordata > Actinopteri > Cyprinodontiformes > Rivulidae > Kryptolebias > Kryptolebias ocellatus. The sequence goes on from JAOWBD010000048.1 coordinate 32,782,916, forward strand.
TGTTGAATCTGAACCAGTATTGGGTCTATCCTGGGAGTGAGGCTTCATTCATCATCAATCACATGATTTCTAGGCAGGTGAAGCAAACCCTCAAAGCAGGGCTTCATTTATAATTGGGCTTCCTACCCAGAGTGTAATTTGAAGCTTTGTTTCAAGTGTCCTATTACTACCAAAGATAACAGTTGAAGTGTAAGACATAAAAAGTAACTAAATGTTAAAATAAAACTACTGTATTATTATTATTCAGTAAACCTAATCTGCCATGTAACTGTGTAACCCTGATAAATGTACAACCTCTAACTAATGTGAAGGTTACCAACATTTAACCATATGTGTGGTCACCACATGGGCTCATTACTGGAACCCAAATCAATCAATTCTGGATTGATTTTAAACCCTTAAGAGGGTGGTGTGGAATTTTCTTTAACAAAGAGGACAATGAAGAGTTTTGTCTTAGTATAATTTATTTAAGCTGTATAGCTGAGAATCACTGATCTGAGGTGAGTCAGCAGAGTGAGTCTGACCACAGAACAAAAGGCCCCCTTTACATACCCAGCTCTTCTACGTAACTTTCCATAGGATGAGGAGGGGTCTCTGGATGGATGTAGGGATCAGGTAACTGCTTCCTACATCCCAGAGCCCTACAAGATAAGGAGTGCTCCTTCACTAAAACATGGTGTCATAAATGCTTCTGTACTTTTCCATTATAACAGTTAAACACAGCTTTAACTTACATGCAGCAGAGAATCATTGAAGCCCTTTTTATTCCCATTACAAGGGCTTGTGTTTCTGAACCCCCCTGACTACTGAGGTCCAGCTCCCTGCTAACTGTTTCCAGGTCAGCTTGTGGCTAACAGAACTCTACCCCTGTTAAAACCCATTTTATAGCACTCTCTGCTAACTGAACTCAGACACATCAAATCAACATTTGAAAATCCACCTTGGCCCTTCATCTAAACCCCTTTGTGTTTTTATTCTGCTGATCAATCTTCCATTTGTATCCATGTCTTCAGGATGGCAGGGGGTGGACTGCTCCATCCCATGCTCCAGCGGTGCATGGGGTCTGAGCTGCAACCAGACGTGTCAGTGCTCCAACGAGGCGGCCTGCGACCCTGTTAACGGGACCTGCACCTGCTCACCTGGCTGGAAGGGCGAATACTGTGACATTCCGTGTCCCGTGAGTGATTTTCTCTCTTTAGTCATCCCCTGAAACCTGAGCTACAGAGATGCTTTGCAGAGAGCTCAATAATAATAAACCAGGAGGATTTTGAAAATCCAAATGAAAAAACAAATACAATGATTCTTATGTTTACTTTGACTTTTACTTCACTGCACACAGTATACAATTAAAATATTTCATGTTTTTTGTAATTAGGATTTGTACTTTAATTTCTGAAAATAACCATTTTGCAAGTTTATTTCAGTTCTTTAAGCAGTTTTTTCTGTGCAGGAGGGATCCTATGGGCTGGACTGCAGAGAGAGATGTGACTGTCTCCACTCTGACAGCTGCAACCCGGTGAATGGAACCTGTCGATGTGTTGCGGGCTGGACCGGTGAGTTCTGTGAGCAGGAATAGGAGCCAAACTCGACTCATACAGACACCCATTCATATGAAGCGGTTTTTAAAAAAACAACAACATAAAACTCAAACTGAAAGATGGCTGCCACAGCTAATTAACATTTGCCTATGCAGGAATGACTATTACTCAGTCAATTTTACAGATATAGAGCTAAAATTTGATGTGGTCATTGCTGAGACCAATTCCAAACACTTCCCTTGAGCTTGATGTTGTATGAGATTGGGCATAACATTATTTTCAAGGTTTGACTAAAATATCTACAGCTCCATTATTTCTCAATATAAGATAATCTGAGTTTAAAACTGTCAGGAAAGGCGGAAGGCTTCCCTGCAACAATAATTAATTTCTTGAATTGCACATTCCCATTATTTATATTGTGTAGGTATTGATTTGAAGGGTGGGAAAGTTACAGTTCCTTTTCAGTAAATCAGGTGGTGCAGCTGCTTCTCCAGTTTTTACAGTGGGGCTGCAAACTTCTGTTTTTGCTTCCTCAATTTTAAAAGCATGTTATTACTCCCAGCAATAACACATAGTGTTTATCAATCCATCTATTCCTTTATCAGGTCAAGCAGAGAATTCAATTTAATTCAATTTCAAAATACTTTATTAATCCCAAAGGGGAAATAAATGTTGTAGCTCATAACCCTGGTTTCATTGAAGAGTTGTTATAGATGCTGGTGGCTGTGGGCAGGAAGGATCTCTTGTAGTGGACTGTCTCGATGTGTCTTCAAAGAGCCCCTCCAATAAGCCTTATTGGCCTCCTGTAGGACCATGATGGCCATGCTCTTGAAGCGCAGGTCGGTCTTGAAGTCCTGGGCAGTCTCCTGGACCAGGTGCTGGAAGGGCAGCTTCCGGATGAAAGGCTCAGTGGACTTCTGGTATTCATGGGTCTCCCTAAGAGCTATGGTCCTGAGCCTGTAGCAGTGAGGCTTTTTCACTCCACCGGTGGCCGGGGCCCTCCTGCAGGCTTTGGTAGTGTGCTGCCCGAACCACCTCAACTGACTCGTTCTGATGCGAAGGAGCAGCGGCTCCTACTCCGAGCTCCCCATTGTGCTTGAATTATGTCAACAGTTTTCACGACAGTGTTTAATGTATTGTCAAGTTTGTCTGTCCTAGCACAGAGGCCTTATTGGTGGATGATACAATGCATTTTATCAGCCTTACCTCCACTCTCTTCCACCTTGGTGCACACTATAGAGACCATTCCTCTGCGCACACCTGACATAGCTGAAGCCCCATCCATCGTAACTCTACACAGCTTGTCCAATTTAATTTAACCATTGTTGTGTCCTTCAAACTCCTAAGATCAAGCAGCTCCTCTGTTTCAAGTAAAAATCAATAACACAAGTTTTATCGGTCACTTGATGTTTTAAGTTTGCTGACAAGTCTCTGACTGGCCACACAGCTGTGTTTCTGAAAAGTCTCATGCTGTTAAATTCCTGAATCTTTTCCAGGCACATTAGTCCTGTGACTTTAGTGAAAGGTTTTTCTTGTCATGCAATGAGTTGAGCTACCTCATAGCTGGCTTAATGTGGCATTTTCTTGTTTTTTTTGTTAGCACAGGAGAAAACTTGTTAGCAGGTTAGTTGCTGTTTGATTAACTTTCTCTTCTTGTGTGACACCAGTGTAGGTTGTGTAGGTCTGTTGTTTGGTTTCATAATGGTGTCAGACATTATACTCTTTCTTCACTGCAACAGTTTAATTGGACATCAAACAGACATACTTTTCCTTGACTTCTGAAATATACATTTTTTCACCGTGTCTGAAATTTTCTGCACTCAATCCCTATCTTAGGTTTCTTTGCTCCTGCCATTTCTAGCTCCCTGCAGCTATACTTTTTTTTGGTTAATCTTGTTTTGTGGATAAGCTTCCTTAATCAAGACAGTCGCTCCTCCTAGTGTTAAAACTAAGAAGTGAAGTGAAGTGAAGTGAGATTTATTTATATAGCACTTTTCAGCAACAAGGCGGTCCAAAGTGCTTTACAACAGAAACAAAAACAGAATCCGTACATAATGAAATACAAGAAACACAAAAAAGAAAAACACATCAGTCATGTCTAATCTAAATGAATCATGTATAATCTAAATGAAATATAGGATAATCTAAATAAAATCATGAAACCAGACATATCTAAACATGAGCTAAGACAGTCAAAATAGTAGCTAAAATAATCTGAGTGAAATCATGATAAAGTTAAAGCTGAACTAAACAACAATTGGGAATCTAACAATCTAACAATATCTAAAATATGAGCTAAGATAAACTAAACTAAACTAAATGTACATGAAGGCTAAATAAGCTAAAACATGACAATGCTAAAACTAACGGTACAGAACTTTCTAAATAGTACCAGAAGGCCCGCTGAAACGGCCGACATAATAATTACTAACTAAGATAGAGAAAGAGGGAAGGAGGAGGAGAACAATACAGTCAAGTACAAGTTTCATGTGTGGGCCAGGTTTTAAAGCGGGACAATTAAAAATGGCACATGGGCCGCAGTTGGCCCGAGGGCCAAAGTTTGTACACCTCTGGAGTAGAGTAAGAACATCGAGATTGTGGTATTTAGAAATACAAAGTACCCAGAATTTTATAAAAGGTGGTCATATAAATCATTTCATTCTGCTCTTTTTGACATCAACCTTGAGCTCATTATTTTTTGTTTGAATAAGTACGGGCTAAAGTTTTTCAAATGCAGACATTTGGTTTCATATTTAAGTAAATCATGGAATTTTGCAGTGGTTTGTAAAAAAAAAAAAACTAACAGTAATATCACTTAAACCCCGTTCTCCTACGTGAAAGTGTATTATCCATTACACCAACGAAGCATAGACTGTACAGAGTATCACTGCCTGCCTTTATGTAGACACAAACCTCCCCAAGTTTACCCTCCATTTTATTAAATAGTCAAGAGCCCATGGATGCTATAGTGTTAACATGGCACATGTTACATTGGTGTGGCGTCTTCTTCTTCTTGCTTTTACTTTCTGCTCTCTGACAGATCTCAGTCTGACAGTTTGTCTTCGAGTACAGTCCAAACCCACAACAACAACTTGCTCATCAGTTTTTTCCAGCTCTGTGTTTGTGGAATGAATGACAGGTAGAAAAAGGTCACACATCATGTGACCGGACATCAGGGTTTGATGATACGTGGTTCAGTACTGGTCTCAGTATGGCGGTCATGGTTTGGTACAGGTTCTGTACAACAAGAAAGAAAAACAAATGCTAGATTTGTTTGTTTGTTTTACAGAAAACAATTCTTCAAGAAACAGAGACAGAAAAACAAATCACCTTTGTTAGTGCGGAGGCACTAAGGTAGCAGGTCAGGTGAAACCACTCAGATTTGTCAGATAATAACTTCACTATAAACTAAAGTAAAAGTCCAGTTTTAGTCCAGTTGTAAACAGTAACAGTTGACAAACAATAAGTTTGATAATCTCCAAAGGTTTTCTCTAAAGCAAATAGTACCAATTATGAAATTACTATTACTAAACATTACTGTTATAATTAATAATAATTTACATGATTAGTGTTTTAAGCATTTTTTGCTGTCATAAATGATTGACAGTGTTTGTTGAATAAATATATAAATGGCTTGCCATAGTGTTTTACGAAGTTGCCCTTGTATGACACACCTGCTTGCCCTACTTCTCCCATCACTGCAGCTGTTTGTGATCACTCTGGATGTTTCCCAGACTTTAAACAGGCAGGTCTTTAAGCTTCTGCATGTTATTCTGACCAGTCGTGTTTTGTTTTATCTACAATGTTTAGATAGTACTTTTCTTTGCTTCTTATTTGTCATGGAAGTTTATGAAATGTAGTGAAATAAAATGCACATAGTAAAACCAACAGTAAAAGACAAAATAAAAAACATGTACGTGTTGCTGGTACTTTTATAACACCTCATATACTTCAACAACACAATACGTATGCAACAGTAACCACTGTGAACAGTAACTTATTCACCCAGTACATCTGCCAAGAACACAAATAATTACACCACTGATACGCTGCTCCAGCGGGACAGAAGAAAGACAAGCAATGACAACGTCTGTTAGACAAAATGCACCATGAATACATCCCAATACTGTGACAGAGTGTTAGCATGGGATTCTGTAACTGTTTGTTATTATGGTGTGAATGAGAGGTCTATGGGAAGTTTCAGAGTTCGTGCTACAGAATCTGTGGTGGAGCCCTGCATGTTGACCAGGTTCCCATGGTTCCCATGGGATCCGACCGAAGTCCTGCGGGAGCGGGCAGTTTTAGGATTGCATTGAAAGCAGGTCCCAGGATTATAAGAAGGATGGAGAGTGCAAAATTAAGACTGGGGAGTATGAAACTAAAGAAAATCAGCGCTGTCACAGTTTGTGAGGCTCATTTTCAGTATACCTGCGTTCATGCACCATTGGAGAGAGGACATTTAGTGTTTGTGGACACATTTTAGCCTGAGACCAGAGTCTCCTGGCAATATGTTCAGCAAGTCAGAATGTATTTCTTTAAAACCTATTTAAGGGTTTTCATCTGTTTTTAAGAACAGGTTCATATTTAATGTTATATTGGCGCATTTGTTTTATAGATTTTCTTATTGTTTTTCATAGCTGTGCAAATGTTTAAACGTCTCATTAGTTTTAGGGCTCAGTTTACAGGACTGTGAGATATTTTTTTGAATATACACTATTTTTTATTTTTTTAGCTCTCGTTCTCATGAAATAAAACTTTCAGTGCATATAAACGTACTTTATTGCATATCAGTTACAGAGTCTGTGGGAACGGGAGGAGTATTACGAGAGTGGGTGGGAACGACAGAGACAGAAAGCAGGAGAGGACTGAAACAATTATCCTGTGCAGGGTTTTAATCTGTGGCGACCTTCTACAGATCAGCTGTGTATGTAAGAGCATCAGGACTGGCATAGATATGTTCTTACAGCTACGTAACTCAGTACATCATAGAAACACAAGGCAGATACAGACGGGTTATGGAAGTAAAACAACCAGACAAGTGAAAGCTCTCAGAGAGCACAAACCTTCAGCTTAATCATAACATGAATGGAAAACAGTCCGATCTGGACTGTGATCTGAATCACCACCATATATAATCAATTGTTTCTTGTGATGACCCCAACATTTCCTGAAAATGTCACCAAAATTTTATCATCAGTTTTTATTTTGCTAAAAGACAAAAAACAAACCCACTAACAGTACAAAAAACATGACCTCCTTGGTGGAGGTAATAAAAAACATTCTCAGAACATGGAAGGAAATTATATTAATATATTAACCTTCCTGAAGCCCTGAAAAGAGAGAGAGATAGAGAGAGGTAGAGAAGCCCTTGTAACTTTGGCAACAAGAGGGTTAAAGTTGTTTCTGTGGCCCTCGAACCATACACCTGACCCACACACGTTTATTATTCATCTCAAATTATCTCACAAATCATCAGATGGATTTAACTGAAACTCTCCAAACAAAAACATCAGCTATTCATCTACATCTGCTCAACCCAATTGAAGATGGCTGCATAGCTAACTGATCTTAGCAAGCCCAAAAATTACAATATTATAGTCAAATTTACAGATAATGAGCAAAATTTCTGGTTGTGGCAGATAGTTTTCCTCAACACATAGGCGTAAATCCAGGGGGGTCGGGGGGGTCCGGACCCCCACCAATCTTGGGGAAGTGTGGATTTGTCCCCCCCAATAATAAGATGGGATTTACGCCCTTGCCTCAACATACACTATACTCTTAGCGCTAACATGCAAGAAACTCACAATATTACATAAGCTCATGCATAATGTTGTTCAGATGGTATAATGAAGCCAGCTATAACTCTGGCTTTATCATAAGATGCTTTTTGTTTTAAACTCTAACATGAAAGGTGGTGGGTGATTAGCATTCCTTTAAGGAAGGCTAGGTTTTTAATTTAATACATGTAATAAATAGTAATATCAGTAGATTAACTTTTCTTACAATAAATCTAAATTTGAAACCTTGTTCAGACTTAATCAGGTTAGAAACATCAGAACTATTAGTGATTTTCTTCTTTTAGAGCTGGAAACGTTGCGGCCAAACAAGTGGAGCTTCTGATTTTCACCCACTTTTTGTCTCTGAGGTGGTTTATTAATTGAGTTGTAATGGCTGCCTGTGCGTTGCTCTCATATTCTCTCATATCATAAGTCAAAGTAAGTTTCTAATGAGCTGCTGGTATGGCAGGCTGCAGCACGACGGGGGGCAGAGATACTCCATTCCTTCTGTCTGCTTAAGTATGTAGATGTGCTGGTAAACTTCTTTGTGTGCGTAACTAAAAATGAATATAATGTGAGTCTCCTGGGCACTGCCGTCTGTAGACTGTCCCCTGTGAGCAGCACGGGCTCTGATCCGTTCTGCAAACCAGCTTCTGTGCAGACTGATTCCTGCCTCTCAGGACACACACACAAAACACATCTGCATGCAAGACTGATGAAAGACGGAGACACTTTAGCAAAGGATTAAAGGCCAAAAAGTCACAAGAAGAATTCAAATTATTGAAATTGTTGGACTGAAATGTGTCTTTAGACAGTAACATACAGTATTTATTTGCACACATGCAAACATGGATTAATTGGTGTTGAAAGAAAATGGACTATTCAAAAATTCTGTTAACAACAAAATACATGAATTTATGAATGATTTTCACATGTAATCTCATGTGGAAACTCATTTAACCAAATAAGATCACATGAACATATTGAAAATGTTCCAAAATCACGCAGGAACCATGTGCAAAACACATAAAGTGCCTTGAAAAAGTCTTCATACCCCTTGAACTTTACCTCATCTTGTTGCGTTTCAACCACAAACTTTAAAGTATTTGACTTGGTTTATGTGATAAACCAATACAAAGTAGTGCATGAAGTGACGGGGAAGGGGAATGATACATGGTCTTAAATGTTTTTACTATAAAATTTGGAAAAGTTTGGCATGCATTTATATCTAGTCCTGAATCCAACACCTTGTAGAACCATTGTTTCTCTACATCAGCTTTACACATCTAGAAACGTCAGTTTAGGTGGACAGCCATGACTTGGCAGGTTCAAACAGAACATCTCATGGATGAGACTGAGCCAAGCAGTTGGATCTGTCTGACCTCAGATTGTCAGAGTGCTATCTTTTCAAATTTGGAGCATCAGTTTGCCTCAGCGACCTTATTGATACGGGCTGTTAGGTCCCTGTATGACCAATGTCAGAGCTTGGTCCATATATGACCGGTGTCAGAGCTTGGTCCACATTGCCGGCAGTAAGTCGGACTCGTTTCCGGTGAGAGTTGGACTCCGCCAAGGTTGCCCTTTGTCCCCGGTTCTGTTCATAACGTTTATGGACAGAATTTCTAGGCGCAGCCAAGGTGTTGAGGGGATCCGTTTTGGTGGCCTTAGAATCGCATCTCTGCTTTTTGCAGATGATGTGGTCCTGTTGGCTTCATTTTCCCCCCATGTCACCTGTTGATTCTTTGATTATTAACTATATTAAATTACTTAAGAATACAAAAGAAACTTAAAGCCAGGGAGAGGGGCCAAACAAAGACAAAATATCAAACTCTTATCTGTAACTGTATTGAGGTTTTGTTATTCTCTTTCTTCTGCAGGACTACTGCTTCTTAGTCATGTAAGGTTTCAGTTTGTTGAAAAGACAAAAGGAACTGTTGACAAAGACCTAAAACAGAGAAAAATAAAAGCTAAAAATAAATAAGCGAATAAATATATAACTAAATAAAACAAGTTTGTTTGATGTTTGTTTGTTTCTAGGAAACAACTTCAAACTTGACCTGCATTCTTCAGTGACACACACACACACACATACACACACACAGTCCTTGTCCTGAGAGACTGCATCTCTCAGAGGCTCACAGATGTAATTTACTTATCGGTGTTTTCTGTTGATAGGTAATGTGTTGTGAAATGTGTGCAAAGATTGGGACTACCTTATTTTGCAAAACTGATAGCATATCAGGCAGCTGATTGTCAAGTTCAAAACAACAAACACCTGCCTGACATCCCCCAGCTCAGATGGTATCACTGACAGCCACTGAGCTCTTCACCACATCAGCATCTTCTCATATGGTACCATCTCCTCTCCTTGACCCCAGCGCCTCTAGTTTTGGCCACGTCTCTTCTTGAAAACTGGACAGTTGTGTGGATAGTTCCAGATTAGGAGAGGAAGCTGGATATGAAGCACTGTCAGATCTGCAGGAAGCAGTTTCACCATAAAACACCTCAGTATTTACTCATGCTTTTTTTCCACAAGAATAATTTTAACACACATTTTGTTAAAGTTCTAAAGCTTGGTAACTTTGCTTGCAAAATAAACCAAGACAGGAAAACCCAACATGGAGATTTTTAACAGTTTATTACAAAAAACAAATGCCAAGCAGAACGTCCCAGGGACGCGAACAATCAAAGTGGTAGAATCTGTCTGACCTCAGGTTGTCAGAGTGCTCATTTTAACAAAGTGAAGTGAAATTTATTTATATAGCACTCTTCAGCCTCAAGGCGATCCAAAGTGCTTTACAATACAGAAACAACAAAAGAATCAAATAAACAACAATCAGGTACATACATAATAAGTCATAATCATAAGGGAGGGGAGGGAATGAGAAAGATGAGGCAGAGATGGTGGGAAATGATTGTGTGTGTGTAGAGGTGGTGAGAGACAGAGTGGTGCGTGTTGTATGTGTGTGTGTGTGTGTGTGTGTGTTTGTAGAGAAGTCCATCCATCACGTCACAGAGCCCATTGTCTTTGATAATGTGATGGAATGTTTATCAGCCAGCCCAGAGCAGATCCACAGACGTCCCTAGGCAGAGGGAGCAGAGCATCTTGTTTACATAAAATCCAGGAGAAACTGAAGATAGCTAGCCAAGGTCAGCATCAGGGAAGCCAGAATTTACAAAAGGTAGGTTATAATTGTTTTGGTTCAGACAGACTTGTTTCCATCTGCCTTGAAAGTCTTGCTGATACTTCTCAATGGCGAATCCAAACAACCAAATTCGAGCAACTGTTTCCAAGATGTAACCCATTTTATTCCTCAGTCCTTTGGTGATTTGGCTTTTTCTGGGTTTTGTATATGTTTTATTTTTATTTTAGTTCTTCGGTTTTTGTTTCTATTCTGTTATTTGGTTGTATTTTGGTTGTATTTGCTTTTTGTTTTCCTCATGTTTGTGTTTTCATTTCTCTCCTCCCCAGTCACCCTCTTTCAGTTCTCCTGCCACGCCCATCTCCACCTGCCTGTGATTGTTCCCTCACACCTGAGTCCACTTACCATTATCATCCTGTACTTTAAAACCCGGTAATTTCTCTCCATTACCCGCTGGTCCATTGATGTTTGTTTGTTGTAGTTGCATGTTTCCGTCCTGTTCCTGGTTCCATTCTTGCTCCGTTCTATTATGTTCATCTTCTTCTTAGTTCTGATTTAGTTTATGTTTCTTTTTGTTTGCTGCCCCGTCAGCTTTTGTTTTGGCTTCTTCTTTAGTTAAATAAATTAGTTTCTTTTAAAATGAGTCTTCACACTGGATTCGTCTCCATCATCTCCACCCAACATGACAAGTCCCAGAACCGCAATTTAGCCTGCGATCCTGTAAAAGGATCACATCCAACTTGCGATTCAGCTCCTGGAACAGTCTGAGTCTGAGTTCGCCTGAACCCATCAAATGAATTTGATGATAATTCAGGTAACTGCCTAATCCAAACAGCAGAATTCCTGTTATCAAAAACCCAAATATGTAAAGATCTTCCAAAGACAAAAATTGTCAGACAAACAATATTTCATTTCCTCCAGGAATCCATTGTGTATTCAGCAAAAAATGGCAAAGAGCTGCTTTAATTTCAGTAAATTGTAGGCCATTATATTTTAAGTATCATGCATTTATGATCTGCATTCTAATAATATAATTGGTCAATCTATAGGCCTTGATGCTCACACATGGTTTAGATCAGGGTGTCAGACTCCAGGCCTCGAGGCTCCGCTGTCCTGGAGGTTTTAGGTGTTTCAGTTTTTTAAAACTGTGTTTTTAACCACGGAGACTTATTGAAAAATAACACTTACACTTTTTGATTTGCTGGAAGAAATGTTAACCTTTTACTTTCCTTTATGCCAGTATAAATTCTTTCACAGAGACAAAAAAGGCTATAATTGAGTTTTTTTTACAGATATTGATTTAAAATTTGTTGTGGTTGTATCTAAGAGTTGTCCCTGTCACATATTGTAAGCTCTAACAGATTACGCAAGATTTTTGCTTAAAACTTTGATATTAACAAAATTAACAGAATTATTTGGAATCAATTGTCTCTTTGCAAAATAGCTCATGAACCACTGGATGGCTTTTAATAAATCATTCAAGAAATAATCATTGGATGTACATCTGCAAGTGAACATTTGGAGACAACCCAATTAAATATAGTCACCACAAGCAACTATACTAGAAAACAGAAATTACTATAATTTAGTCATTTCTACAGATTTTGTGCTAAAATTTGTGTGGTAGTAGCTGAGAGTTATTCATTATACATCCTCCCAAATTCTACTCTAATGGCTTCAACTCTGTTATTCTCAGCATAAGACAATTTTGGTCTAAGACTTTGGCATGAAAGATGACAGGTGATATGCATTCGTTTAAGGAATGCTGTGGCCTTTAATTTCAAGTACGCAAAGTCTCCAAACTGGCCAATTGAGTCTCTTTTTTTCCAAGTAAATCATTGTCAACAATAACAAGTTTTTATTTGCACAGTTAATATTTAAATGTTCTCTGTGAGCATTATATTCTGTTTATTAACACATTTGTTCATGTTAAAAATGAAGTTTCTGGCTCAGATATTGACAGGCGTTTGGACAAATAAACAGTAATTAGTAAAATCTGCTTCAGGGCAACAAACATTTTCATTCAATATTTGTTTGTTTTCTGTCAGACGAAACCAAACATGATTCATTTGTTGACATTTTTATTGCTATAGAATGGACTAAATTAGGCTTAAGCGTGTGAACTGATCAATCGGTAACAAATGTTGTGCAACATCAAAGATCTGTGGAAATGAGGGTAGACCTTTAATCATCTTTGAGCTGATTTTCTATTATTTTCATTTATTACTAATATTGTTGTTTCTTCTGACATTTAGATAGTCAATAAACACAGATCAATAATGAAACTAATCATTTGTCACAGCCTTAACGCCCCTCCCACCTGTTAACACCTGCAGGTTTTTCTTAAAGCCATTAAAGAAGTGTGTGTTTAAAGAATGGGTCTCTTAGTGTTTTATTTCTGATCCTCCATTAAAAAATAATTTCCATTTCTCACATTAAAAGATTGAACCGATGCATTAGTCTACTCTCTTCTCCAAGTGGACTTTTCATCAACATTTCCTCCAACAGAAAGAATCTGGGTTTATTTCAGGACTGTTTTTGTGCTCCGGTGAGTTCTGAGTAAATTTTTTAAAAATGGTACGTGTTAATATTAACATGTCTAATGGGCTTTTAATAGTTTTACTTCTTTAACAGGAAGACAAGTGTAGTTAAAAGTTATATCCTCATTTGTTCCTGTTTCACCAGTTCCTCTTCTGAAGCCTACTGAGCAAGCTGAGATTTCATTTACTTTACTCCAAATATCTTTCTTTACTCTCAACCATGCTGTTTTTTTAAACTGTCACTGGAAGCAACTAAAGAGCAACGTATTAAACAAAAATATGAGCAAGCAGTTACAAAACAATGTAATTTACAACCCAACAGTCCTAATGACACTTGTTCTGTTTTGCTTTGTTTTGTGTATCAGCATGTATACACAAAACAGTGCTTTGCATCATCAGTCTCACTGCACCCCTCTGTCATCTGTCTCACTGCACCCCTCTGTGATCTGTCTCACTGCACCCCTCCCTGATCTATCTCACTGCACCCCTCTCTGATCTGTCTCACTGCACCCCTGATCTGTCTCACTGCACCCCTCTGTCATCTGTCTCACTGCACCCCTCGCTGATCTGTCTCACTGCACCCCTCTGTGATCTGTCTCACTGCACCCCTCTGTGATCTGTCTCACTGCACCCCTCTGGGATCTTTCTCACTGCACCCCTCTGTCAACTATCTCACTGCACCCCTCTGTCATCTATCTCACTGCACCCCTCTGTCATCTGTCTCACTGCACCCCTCTGTGATCTGTCTCACTGCACCCCTCTGTGATCTGTCTCACTGCACCCCACCCTGATCTATCTCACTGCACCCCTCTCTGATCTGTCTCACTGCACCCCTCTGTCATCTGTCTCACTGCACCCCTCTCTGATCTGTCTCACTGCACCCCTCTGTCATCTGTCTCACTGCACCCCTCCCTGAGTTTTTTAGTGAGGTCATTTTCTCTCCCAGTTGGACACGTTTCCCATTGTTCCTGTATTTTTCACAGGCTTCACTCGTCATCTTGCCCAAGTTGAGAAACAACTTGTATAAAACCTGTGTGGATACCATACGATGGTATCCATGATCAGTTTGCCTTACAGCTCCCGACAGGTAAAAGACGGGTGAATCACCTCATCATCCTCATCACCACTCTCCACCTCAAATGATGCTGTTGAAATAGGCTTATTCCTTTCCATAAAAAGCTCAAGGGCTTGATTGACATTCATCGAATGCCTCATTTCCTTCTTGAAACACTTCATGTTAGTGTTCTTTTGTCTTCTTTTCTTTTAAACACTTTTTTCCTTACTAATAAAATATTCTGTACTCCTAATTCCCCCGGTTCACTTCCAGTTTGGCAATTTCCAAACCTCAATCTGATCTATGTTGGATGTCTCGGGTAAATTCAACATTTCGAGTAGTATTAACAGATTCACACACTTTTCTCCATTTTGAAAAATGACAAAAGCATGGCAAATATATTAAAAGAAATGCAACACCTGCTTGTCTCACTTTTACATTTGTACGTAGTGTAAAATTCAAACTATCATATCTCTAGTATTACATGGTCTATCAATATCAAACAAAACATGGGGGAGGTGTTTCAAATCTCCACTTTTGAGTGAGGTTAACAACAGTGCTCAGAGACACCTAGTTTCTTCGCACGGCGCTCTAAAAATGTCACATGATCAGATCATGCTGGTGTGATCGGCAGCGATCCACCCTGATCTCAGCAGCCCATTAGGTCATCAGTCCTGTCAGAATTAAACTTTATTCTTCAAACTGAGCTCGTTCAAAGGGCTATCTTCAGCAGGTAGATTGTTTGTTTTCATTTCCTTTCCACAGAACTCCACTTGAAAATGTCTGAACTATTCCTTTAAGAGCTGTAAAAGCACATGGTTGTGGTTCTGGCCCTGGCTGTGTGTGATTTGGACTGTAATGTTTGTGTGTTTTGCACAGGAATCCACTGTGACAGTGTGTGCAACGAGGGCCTCTGGGGGCCCAACTGCTCGTACAGCTGCACCTGTGAGAATGGAGGCTCCTGCTCCCCGGAGGACGGCACCTGCGTGTGCGCTCCCGGATACCACGGCACCAACTGCAAGAAGTGTAAATTTTATTATTTTGTACAAATGGCCTCTTCAGTGCTTTGCATTAGTTTTAAAACTAGTTTTCACTTTTGAAACCTAGCAGCATCATCAGTGTTGGCCTGAAAAAGAAAAATGATGTGATGTTTTGCAGCAGGTCGTAATAAAATTGGAGGCTTTGTGTTGCTGATGATCAGTGTTTGAACTCTGGGACTCTGCATGGTTCTGATCTGGTTCTGTCTCCATCACTGTGATAGATTTAAGGCCTCTCAGTTCACAGTTTAAGCAATTATCTTAATTAGGAAAATGCTGTAGCATGAGGAAGGCAGGAGATCAGCCTGCAGAGGAAATCCCCACCACTTAGACCAACATCAATTAAAACAAATTAAAAGCTCTAGGAAGACATATGAGTAAGGACCTGTGCCGGAAGGAAACAAAGCTAATGGAGACTCAGAATGACCCAGAGGAACCAAACATACAGAAATCAATTATTAATCAGCTTGTGCTCTGTCTGCAGCGTGTTCACCTGGTTTTTACGGCCATCGCTGCAGTCAGCCGTGTCCTCAGTGTGTCCACAGCGATGGAGGGTGTCACCACGTCACAGGATACTGCGAGTGTCTCTCCGGTTTCTTTGGATCCCTCTGCAACCAAGGTCAGTTCTCCTCCGGCCTCCGTCCTAAAAGATCTGCTTCTCTGAACTGAAAAACTGTGACAGAACCAAAACAATACAAACCTTAAAGACACATTACACAGTTTACCATCACCTTATCAAGGAGAGTTCTGACCATTTGAAGAAACTTATCCCACTCATTTTTTGCTGCTGGCAACTTAGATCTAAATCTATAAACTTTAGAGGATTACCCCATAAGGTGAACACCCACAGGCATCCAGTTTGCTGCATCTCCTTGGAGTCACCACTACTCATAGGCAACAATTGGTTAATTCTTCATCTCAGGTTGGCATTCGTGTCCATACAATTCTTTTAGAGAGACCGTCAGTGTTTGGGGCAGGTACAGGTCTCGCTTAGTTATAATAAACTCTTGTGTGCTTCTTTGTTGGCAAAGCTCAAAGTTATTTATCATGTTTCAAGCACAGCAGATTGCTGGGTTCTCAAGCTTGTAAAACAAGTTAAAATAAAAATCTGTTGTTGTTTCAACTTGGAAAACTCAAGAATATAGAAACATGTTCACTGCTGACATCAGCCCAACCAAACCTCGTTGTGTCCTCTGTGGTGTTGGAGAGCAGCATGTGATCAGGGAAACTCAACAAGCTAGTTGTCCAGCCTGAATAGTAAGTTCAAACGCTGCGTTTTATTCTGGCTTGGAGATAGGAGTCCAGGGCAGAAGTGTTGTGCCGAATATGACGTGTGTGCGATTAAGTAATCTAAGTAATTATGTAATCTCTCAGCCCATGAGCAGGGTTTCGTTGAAACTAATAAATCAGCATAAACATTGACAGTCTGGTAAAACAAAATTTTGTGTTTAAGATATTTATTGAACATTTTCTTTTACAGAAGTACAAGCTCACAGTTCTCCATCAAATCAGGGAATAAGTAATAGCAATTAACAAGAAGAAAAAAAAAGACCAAAAAAAAAAAAATCCACCCCTTAAAGTGAACAAAACCAGTCCTCACTGTCATGCAAACACTGTGTACAAAGTGTAGACAATATATATTACTGAATATAACAGATCAACCTTGGGATTAAAATGTATCTATTCCTGAACCTTTGTTGAGGGTTGATTGAAAAACAGAATAAAGGTTTTCCAAGTCTGGTAAAATTTCTTTTCTGAGCCTCTCATTACATCCCTGATCCATTGCTTTACTGTGGGAGGGGCAGCATCCCTCCCCGCCAGAAGAATCAGACGGCGTGCCAGCAGAGTTGAAAAAGCAACAACTTTGTGTCCCCCCGTGGGCAAGCCTAGCCCCCCAGGAACAACCAGAAAACAGCATCATGATTGGATCTAAGGCCAATTTCACTGCCAGAACATTGAAGAGTTTTACAAACTCCACCCCAAAATTCTTGTATTTTAAGACACCTCCAGAACGTGGATCAAATTTGCTTCCTCAGATTTGCATCTATCACAAGTTGAGTCCACTTCTGGATAAATCTTGGCCAATTTGGATTTATGGAGGTGCGTCCGATGAACAGCCTTAACTTGGATAAGAGCGTGCCTGGCACACATGGAGGACGAGTGGATTTTCTTAAGAACTTCAGCCCAGGTTGCCTCATTGATTGTGGTTTGCAAATCTCGCTCCCAAGCTGCTTTAACCGGATGGGCCAGAGGAGTATGTAAACCAAGGATCATTCTCAGAATTATTGAAATCGCTCCCTTTTTAGTTGGATTAAAAGAATTTAGTTTGTCAATAATACTGTCAGCTGGTTGGTCTGGGAACCCAGGGATGGAACCTAAAACATAATGCCTTACCTGTAAGTACCTAAAAAAAATCAGACGCGGGGAGATTAAATTTGATAGACAACTGTGCAAAAGAGGCAAATTTATTTTCGATAAAAAGATCTTTGAAACACCTCAGACCTTTCTTAGACCAGGTATTAAAAGTGACATCTTGTATTGATGGGGGAAAAAAAACATTTGAGGCTATTGAATTGGAAAGGTTCATATCTTGAAGGCCAAATTTTTTCCGGAATTGCAAATAGATTCTAATAGAATTGCTAACCACAGGGTTAGTAATTGTCTGTTCCATAATTGAGGATGACGGTGCTCCAATCACTGATGATAAAAAATGAGATTCACAAGACCCTCTCTCCATTTCAACCCAAATAGGTTTTCTTTTATCAGAGCGATGGTCTGTCCAGAAAGAAAGATACCATAAATTGGTTGCCCAGTAATAATATCTATGATTTGGAAGGGCCAATCCGCCTTCTTGTTTGGGTTTTTGAAGATGATCTTTTCGCAGTCGTGGCTTTTTCCCATTCCAAATATATGTTAATATAGCTGAGTCAAGCTTTTTAAAGTAGGCATTTGAAAGAAGTATTGGGAGACATTGGAACAGGTATAAATATTTAGGAAGTACGGACATTTTTATCACATTTACTCTCCCAAGCACAGAAAGTGGGAGGGGAGACCATTTAGCTAAATCATGTTGGGTTACTGAACAACTTGTCAAAGTTGGGGGTTTTTTTTAGATCTGAAAAATCCTTGGTTACAGAAACAGACATTTCATTAACTTCAGTCAGAACTGCAGCCTGACAACAAAAGCAAAGCCTAGAATGACTCAATAAGATTAAAAAACCCTTGGGCTTATTATCAGCTCTGCTACTGCTTCATGTTCTGATTATTATTTTTGTCTGTTCCTTTTTTAACCCTGCTTTAGCTCCTCTGCAGGTCAAAAAAGACCTAATTGTCTTACGGTGGCAGCTGGCCTCAGGTCAGTTATCAAGCCAACAAAAACCAGCAGAAATTTGTGCTGTGAAACCTTTATCATCATTAAACAGGAAGACAGCCGTTGTGTTTGTGGCTGAAATCAGACTTCCGACACCTTTCTCCCAGAGATTTTAATGATGCAGCTGAATGTTAAACTCTGATGATCCATGAACAAGCTTTTTAGTAGTTCAAAAAAGTCTGATTTATTCAAGTTTGTTCAAAAACATAAATAAAATAAATCAAACTAAAATGTTTCCTTCACATGAGCAAAACTAATCAAGATTTCCTTAAGAATAAAACTTTCTGCAGAAAGTAAAATGCCCAAACCATCAGCCTTCCACCGCCGTGCTGACAGTTTGTATAAGAAGTTTGTTCTGATTTGCTGTCTGGTTTTCTCCAAACATGCTACAGTGTTCCAGGGGTGTTGTGGTTCATTCAGATGAAACTTTACAAACTTATTCTGCCTTCTTCTTTTTACAAACAAGAGCTTTTCTCCTGCAACTCTTCTAAACAAGACTTTTTTGTTCAGACTTTTTCTGATTGTCCTGTCATGACTTTTACCCTTTACCCTGCTGACTGAGGCCTGTAGAGTCTGAGATGGAAGTTCCCCAATCTGTTCTGTTCAAAATATATAAAATAAATAAAATACTACAATAACACTAAATTAAAATGGCCTACACTTCTATAGCGCTTTATCTTGTCCAAGGACCCCAAAGCACTTTACACTACATTCATCCACACATTCACACACTGATGGCGGTAAGCTACATTGTAGCCACAGCTGCCCTGGGGCGGGCTGACAGAA
>JAOWBD010000048.1:32814437-32826589 GCA_028566035.1 Kryptolebias ocellatus
AAAGGCAGAGGGTGATTAGTGGAAGTGGGCACAGGTGAGATGATAAGGAGCTAGAGGCAGGTGTAGATGGGTGAGAAAAGGGAAGAGAGAGAGTGACTAAGGAGAAGTGAATGGTGGCTGAGGCACAGGGAAGAGACAACTAAATAACAAACAATAAACTCGAATTGAAACATGAAGACAAAACATAATACAAAAACTCACATCCTAACACACCCAGTGTTTCAGCTGTTTAGTGACTCTATATATATATATATATGTATAAAGAAGTGACTAGCAACAGATCTAAGAACTTTTTCCTGGTCTTTTTTTGATTTACTTTTGATGGTCCCAAACTCAGATAAAGGAGGATGGTTGGATATTTAGGCTCCTGTTTCTTCCTCTCCTAAAGCATGCATATACATGGTCAAATTGTGCAAATTAGTTGATTGCATCATTTAGGAAATTTTAGCAACTTTTATGACAGCCAGTAGCTAGGTTACTTACTCAGGACAAGCAGGCAGAAACACACACTACAAATTGAATCTCAAGCAAACTGAAGCCTTGTGAAAATGTTGAATTGTAAAAAAGTTCTTGAACTGTGATCAACAGGGACTTTGTGTAAATTTACCTACAGAAGGAGAGTTTGGGTGTGTGCATTCTGGGAGGGTTTAAGAGAAACAGCTGTGAGAGACACACCGGGTGAAAGAAGACAAAAATGCCAGTTTGTTCATGTAAAGTCCAACTTTCTGTGATCCATTTCAACTTTGGATGATGTTTCTGCTCTGGAGTATATCTAAGCTGTCGAGCTCCAAAGAAGGCCGGCTTTCTCCCTTGGTTTAACTAAACTCTACTGTTGTCCATGAGAATATATTTTTAACTCTTTTACAAATTTTATCTATTTCGTACAATGTACTACTATCATAATTCAAAGCCCACTTTTCCTGATCAAGCTGCACGTTTTGATGGTTTTTGTACTTGCATTTCCAAAGCTGTAGAAGAAGTGAAACTTATGACAGAAATTATCCATAACTCAATGTTTATCCTTAAAGAAACAGTCCAGTAAACTTTGAAATGATCTGTATAATAGTCAGGAATAGTTAGGACCTCATCAGCTGTGACACCAGTCGTATGGAGGAAGGTCAAAAGGTCTGCCTGATCAGCACATCTAATCAGTCTGAAAGGTTACTATTTGACAGAAGCTCCCTTCAAACGTGACTATTTGCAGAGGAGGTTGCTGTAAATGTGGTTGCTGTAGGTTGCTGTGATGTGATGGTTGGAAGCTGCTCTGAGCGGTGTCTTGGGTTTCTCCACAGCGGCTCTGATGATGGAGGAGCTGAACCCGTACACAAAGATCAGCCCTGCTCTGGCCTCAGAGCGACAGTCAGCTGGCGCCGTCCTGGGCATCATCTTCCTGCTGCTGCTCATCATGGCCATGCTCGCTCTGGTGGTCTGGTTCCGGTACCGGCAGAGAGAAAAAGGCCAGCATGCACCCAACGTCACGTATACTCCCGCTTTGCACCTCAACTCCACCGACTACTCCCTCTCAGGTAAGACGACAGTGTCTCATCTGACTGATGTTACAGCAGAACAAACATGTGACCCAAACTGAAGCTGCTGTTTTCTACCTGTTACCTCATCATCTTAGCTCTGGTTATCTGACTCAAGGAGAAAACAAATATTTTCCACTGACTGACATTTCTCTTTCTAGACTCATCAGCTGCAGTGTGCTTTGGTGTGAGGTTCAGACCTAAAGTCCTTTTTTCCAATGATCCAGACTTTCCTGTAATCTTTTAAAGAGGTCCTTCATAGTTTTTCTGTGTGTCTCGGCTGTTTTGTCTCAGTTTGTCCTCATTCAGATCAGTGTTTGAACTCTGAACTCTGACCTCATTCAGATAGAAAAAGGCTCCTAAACTCAAGGTGTGAATCAGAATTGTGTCGACACAGACAAAATTTCAATTGGACCTTAAGTCTCTTTGTCACTGAGGTCCGATTTGTTCCCATTTCTGCACTTGAAGCCATGAAAAACACAGAAAATAGGATCATAGCTCCTAAAAGATGATTCTCAAACAGAAAGCCTGCCATACAGTTGATGAGATATGTTGGATCTCTCAGGCCCTGGTTCAGGTTTTCTGGTTTCTTAAAGACAACTTTTTATGACAACAAATTGAGGAGGAAGATTCTTTTTTTGTTGAATCTTGAAATTAATGTCAAAATGTCAACATCAATGTCCGAATGTTGAAATTAAAATAAAATATTAAGAAAAAAAAAGTCTAAACAGTGTTTCCTCCACTGTGCTTCTGAACCCGATCACATTTATTCAGTTTTTGATTCTTATTGTAGCTGAACTTTTACTGAATAAACCACAAAATAACAACATAAAGCTTTTTCCTGAACCAATCCGAAGTTCAGTCTTTACTTCCCATATCTGTGAAACTCACATCTTCCTTTAGTCTTTCACTGTAAGGGCCTGAAACTCCAGATGTCAGTTGTGCTCAAAAAACTGGGTGCTGATTGAAACTTATTATGAAATAAAATCATTATTAAACATTTGACTCTCAGAGATCTTTGTCCCAGTGATGGCTTGGATTAATCTTTTATTCTCAAAATGATAACTTTGTTCATTATTTCTGTTTTTTTCTTAACATTTCCACTTTATTCTCAGCATTTCAACTTTATTCCCAACAAAATGACTTTTATGAAGTTTTGACTGTAATCTCAACATTTCAGTCTTACCCTCAACATTTCCACTTTAATCACAACTTTTGCACTTTAGTCTGGACATTTACATCATAATCTCAACTACTCAACCTGAATCTCAACATTTTAATTAAAGTCTCAATATTTTGATTTTAATCTTTACATTTTAACCCTAATCTTCATTTTTCTACTTTGATCTTGACATTTCTGCTATATTCTTGTTGATATTGTCAATATCAACATTTTACCTTTAATACTGACATGAGAAGCCTAATTACATTTGAATCTTGAAACTGTGACATTAATCTTAAAATTAAACTTTATTCTTAACTTTTTAACTTTAATTTTGACATTTAATTTAATCTTGACATTTTGATTTTGATCTCAACATTTAGACATTAAACTCAGGCACAAACAAAAATCTTCAATTTACTTTTTCTTCTGAGTGCCATAATGACTTCCATCAATCATCTGCTGGAAAAAGGTTTTTAGGCCCTAAACAACTTTCTTTTGTTCTCCAGTTCTTTACAGTTTCCTTAAGTCTGTTGAAGAAACAATGAAAACTATGTTAAATATATCAGGGGTTCAGCCAAAGTTAAAGAAAAACTCTGAAAGACCTTCAGAAGGTCTTGAGAACTATTGATGAAGATCCACTTTAATGGATTACAGGAAAGGAATGAAAGACAAAGACATGAGTGTTGTAGATTGAGCTGACATTGAGTTGGGGTGTTTATGTGTGGTGGCAGCAGGGCTGCCATGTGCAGGCCTGCTCTCCTCTGCAGATTCTTCTCCTAGCAGCAACTCTGCAGCCGGCTGCTTCTCCAACCCCAGCTACCGGACTCTGGGGCCGTGCACGTACGCCGCGCATTACGCCAAGCCAGACAAGAGCTTTACCAAGGTGAGTCTGCAGAACAGCTGCTCACTGATAGTCTCCTCCTGCAGCTGGGGTTGGACTTTGAGAGGCAGCTCACTGACATTAACATATCCCAGACTCACAGAGCCAAAGGATTTTTAGTTTTTACCTAAAACAAAAGTCTATCTCTCTGTTATGGCTGTAATGATTGTTTCTGTGCTGACAAACTTCCAGGTTTTTAAAGCAACCGTTAAACTGTGTTTAATGTGCAAGAAGTAGACTGATAACATAAAATAATCAACATTAGGCTCATTCCAAATATTAATAATAATTATTGATCCATAAGTGTGTATAACTGATGTTTACTGCTTCATTAAAAAATATATATATTTTTGTACACTTATCATGAATCACTGTCAGATGTTTTATTGGTGTATTAGAACCGTTCGTTTTCCAGCGAGGGATGATTATACGACATACAACTTTATTCATTTTTTTAAAATAAGACTGAACTCAGAGATTTTATCCAAAACACACAGAGTCAAATATGATATCTGGTTAAATATAGCTCAACAAGTGTCACCTGGACCTGGTATCTGGTATTATTCTGGCTGATATTTTACCTCTCTTCTTCTTGGCAGAATTGATAGAGTTCATTTAAATTGGTTGGTCTTCTGATCCAGACCTGCCTTTTAATAAAAGTCAACACATTTTCCATCAGGTTGGGGTTTGTGAGATTTAGGTGCATGTTTTACACAAGCTTGAAGGAGTGGCTTCTTTGTTTTTGTTGGCACCCTCTCAGTCCATGGTGAGGTCAGACTGGTTTCAGGGTGGACGGGTAGAGTTTGTAGTCCATGGTGAGGTCAGACTGGTTTCAGGGTGGACGGGGACAGTTTGTAGTCCATGGTGAGGTCAGACCGGTTTCAGGGTGGACGGGGACAGTTTGTAGTCCATGGTGAGGTCAGACCGGTTTCAGGGTGGACGGGGACAGTTTGTAGTCCATGGTGAGGTCAGACCGGTTTCAGGGTGGACGGGGACGCTGGGGTTCCAGTTTGTAGTCCATGGCAGGTTGAGTCTTGGTTGTTCCTCAACATCTAAACCAGTTTCCTTTCATTTGAGGGGTATAGGTGAGTTTTGTCAACCCAGTGAGTGCTGTCAAACAAATCCTTTTATTCTGGCAAAGAGAAACTACCAGCTGCAGTCGATCATGATCACTAACAGGAAGTCAATAGGTCTTTTTAACTTACAAGATGTTTTAGAGCCTTCAGAACCACATATTAACAGATTTAGGTGCATATATGGATATATTTGAGCTTCTGACTGCATCTGTATGTTGGAAAAACTAATCATCAAATCTCCATTAAAGCGTCCACATTTAGCTGCTGTAATCGTCATTAACAACATTTCTAAACTTTACAGCTAGTGTTTATTTCACACTAAATCTGTAAGCAGTCTATTCCCTGCTGCACACAGCTTTTACACAAAGCCAACCTGCAGCAGAATCCAATCTTTTACTTGATTTATTTTATCCACATTTCAGTGAAAAACAAACACAAAGTTGCTAAAAATCAACAGACCTGGCAATCCTGATGAGCTCCCTAAATCCACTTCAGCTTCTTGTTTACCTGCAGTTTGAGAGCAGAAATCCTGCATTATTGGTTTGTCTGCTCTAACATGTTCTCTGTGTTTTGTTATTTCCAGATGAAGACAAAGAAGAGATTCAGGAACAGCGCTCCAGAGTCGGGAGCTTACTGCAACCTCAGTGATCTGGGTCTGTTGGATTTCTACCTTCTGCATCAGCTCACACACACATCCCAGCTTCTCAGTTGGTTTGAAGTTTGTGTTGCGTGTTGATCTGTTCGAACCACAGTTGATCAGGCACACAGGAAATGATTACACAAAGGATGATAATGTGTCTGTGTGTTTGTGTGTTTCTCTGTTACCAAATTATCTCATGAACCACTGAACACAAACTTGGAGAAAGTAATTATTGGATGTGTATTTACAACTTATTATTTCTTAAAATTCTGCAGCCAGCTAACCTTAAAAGAGCAAAAGCTACATGTAACTGGGTCAATTCTACAGATATTATCCTAAATGCTGGTGCTGTAGTAGCTGAAACTGAGCCCCAGCATATATTCTCAACACTAACAGATTGCACAAGGAGTTTGTGCTGATGTGCTGTGTTTGGTGCTGTGCATTGTGGGTAAACATCTGTACTTTGGTCTCATTTTATTCCTGAAGTCTTGTGGTTCCTTCAGATGAAACTTTACAAACCTTCGTCATTCTGCTATGTTCTTTTTAAAGAGAAGAGGTTTTCTATTGCAACCTCTCCACACAAGCCATACTTGTTCAGTCTTTTTCTAATTATCCTTTAATGACCTTTAACCTGCTAAGTGAGGACTGTACAGTCTGAGATGGAGCTCATTCCTCTGAACACTGCACGGTCTGATCTGATGGACACCAAATATTTTGGAGTTGACCTTTGACCCTTCCTATATTGATGGGCAGCAACAGTTGCTTCTCTAAGGTAAAGATTATCTGACTGTTAATGTTCTCTTGTTTCTGTGCAGGCATCTACTGCATCGACCGGCGCTTCAGTTACTATGTGGAGCCATGCTGCAGAGGTACAGTGTGACCTGCACTGTGACCTGACCTCTTCGTCCCAGCCAAACCTCATGCTTGCACAGTTCCTTTGACCTATCACAGCCTCCACTCTTTCTGAACCTAAGCTTTTGCTCCTCTTTTTTAAATCTTTAAATCTGTGGCTTGTTGATATGTTGTTGTTTTAAGACTAACCCTAACCCTGAATGTTGCTGATTCAAAGCTGATTTCCAGTCATGACAGGTGTTTGTGTCTCCGCAGGATTACTCTCCTTCTTCTGTGTTTCACCTCCTCACCCTCAGACCCTCATCACTCCTTACTCCGCAGTAACTCTGTGTTTTTCATGATGGGAATTCCATTTTCAGATTATGTCCACCAATGCAATGGGGTTTCTTCTGCTAAGCTTTGGAGCTGTCAGTGATGGGTTTCTTCTTCTGTTCTTCCAGACTACATGAAGGGCTCATTGTCCAGCACCTGCTCCCTGAACAGTGAGAATCCTTACGCCACCATCAATGACCCCCCAGCTCTGAGCAAACACTCAGAGAGCAGCTACGTGGAGATGAAGTCTCCGGCTCATCGTAAACACATGACACACTGCTGCTCCCCTGCCATTATCCCCACCAAGAACATCTATGACATGGGTACATCTGTTTTCACCTGACAGAACAACAAAAAACATTTTATTTAAGCCTCATTCAGGGCAGTCACTAAATTCTGAAACCCCAATAATGACCCCAAGATGACACACTATATTGCCAAAAGTACACATCCCTACTAACATAATATGATGTTGTCAAAGTCAAAGTCTCTTTATTTGTCTCCAATGGGAGACATTTTCCCTGGACAGAGGGGTTACACTGCACAGACACATTGCACTCATCCAAAACATCACATAAATAAATTAATAAAATAATAATAAAAACACTGCAACAGATGCTCCTCCAAACTCTAAGTACCTTTTTGAAGAGCTAAACTAATAAACCAGGACATGGTTATCGAGGTAGCTTTGTATTCTGTTCATTCCAAGCTCTGTGTTTATTGATAACTTGAACTCCTAAAGAAAAGAATGAATCCTTGTACTGGTTATGCTTACAGAGAAAAGCTATGTACCTGCATCCACACTCAGACTGCAGAACATGAGAATATCTGTTCAAATACAGTCTGCCTGTCTGAGGATAGTCTTGGCCCACCCTTTGCAGCTATAACAGATTTCAACTCTTCTGAGAAGGCTTTCCACAGGTTTAGGAGTGTTTATGGGAGTTTTTGACCATTCTTCCAGAAGCTCATCTGTGAGGTCGGACACTGATGTTGGATGAGAAGGCCTGGCTCACAGTCTCTGCTCTAATTCATCCTAAAGATGTTCTGTCAGGTTGAGGTCAGGACTCTGCAGGCCAGTCAGGTTCTTCCTCACCAAACTCGCTCATCCATGTCTTTATGGACCTTGCTTTGTACCCTGGTGCTCAGTCATGTTGGAACAGGAAGGGGCCATCCCAAACTGTTCCCACAAAGTTGGGAATGCCACATACAGGCCTGGTATAGTAACTAGTGTTTGGATTGTTTTCTGTGTTTCTTGGGTGTATGAAAATATTTTTAGAAACAGTGCCATGTTAACAAGGAAAAACACTGTTCTGGAAATTCAGCGTTACTGTCCACCCAGGAAATGAAACTCTCAGAAAATAATCATTGGATGTGCATCCACAACTGATGAACCTTTGGAGTCAAGCCAAATCAAAATGACCACCACAGCAAATTCACATAAGCACACACAAAAAGGATTATAACTTTACAAATATTTAGCAAAGATTTGGTGTAGTAGTAGTTGAGAGTGATCCCTAATACATACTTCCTCTGAACATGACACAAAATCACATAAGAATGCACATGACTTTATTTTCAGGGTTTAACCAAAATGGTTATAAGGCAACAAAACAGAAAAAATACCAGGACACGCCCTGATTTGTATGTTTTAGATGATGAAAGATTTTGTTTCCCTCCATCAGAACCAACCGTCAGCGTCATCCAGGGTGCCGGAGCTGCACTGGTTCCTGTTTTCCCTCAGAACCCGTACGACCTGCCCAGGAACAGCCACATCCCAAGCCACTACGACCTGCTGCCGGTCCGGCCCAGCCCATCCCACACCCACAGCCCCCCGTTGCCCGGCAGCCCCACCAGCTCGCTGCTCTGAGTCCCCGGACTGGGACACCCCAGTCCAAGCAGGTGGACGCTCAGAGAACGGAGCAACAAATGTGCTTTTATTCATCTGTGTGTGCAGAGTTCTGACTGTGATGCTGTTTGAGATTTTATCATCCTAAAGTATCAAACAGTAAGTTTTGTAAATTTGCCATAATCTAAGGAAACCTCCACATGCACACAGGTGGAGGCTCTTCAGGTGCACCAAGCTCAGAGGAACTAAGGGGCAGAGATGATTGTGTAAATCTGCCTCAATGGGACGACTTCTAACATGAAGCTGTGTCTTTTATACTTTATTGTCCTGTAAACAAACATCTCATGGACGTTACGGTTCACTGTCCTGTCAGGTTTAGACAAACATGGATCAGATCTTTTCCTCACAGCGGGACTGAGAACGATTCAAACTGTACAGTTCTGCTATTTTTACACACAGTTTCTTATTTTCTGTTTACATGTTTAAAAGTCCTGCCAGAGTTCATATTTCCTCTCTGGAATGGTATGTTTTTGTATTTTCTGTAGACAAAGTGCTGTTTTAAACGTGAGTATCGTGCTTTTCCTTTGTTGTTTCAGACCTAATACACATGCATGCCAAAGATTGTTCCAGATCAAATAGTTAGTCAGCAAAATATTTATAGTTTGGTTTTTTGCTTTTTTTGTGTGTTGCAAATGTTCTTTGATACAGATAGATTATTGTCATGTGACTTGATGCACTGATGTTTTTATCCCCATAGAAAGCAGTGAGATTTAGTTGAACCAAGTAAGAAAACCCCTTCCTTTTTGGAGCGCCACAGTTCAGACAGACTTCACAGAAGCATCAGTCAAAGTTTAAACACGTCCCATTTTGATCTTTAATAGTTTTTACACAGTCACAAGATTTTGTTCAATGTACGGTTGTGATGATGTCACACTCTAACTTTGAACTGTCTGAACTTCCTAACATTTTGGCAAACAAACTCTTCTTATTTCCATAAATGTTACATTTTTGTATGGTTTCTGCATCAAAACGAAGGTAGTTTTGTCTTCTTTCACCTAGTGTGTTTCACACAGCTGTAGGACTTGTGCTTTTCTCTCAAATCCCACCAGAGTGCAGAGTGTGCACATCCAGACTCTCATTGACTTATATTCTGTCTGAGCTCAGAGTTTTCTCTGCATAAAAATACATTTACACATATGACCACCAGAGGTTTTAATACATCTCATGGTTTTCACCTAGTGACTGAGTTAGACTTACTTTCTGACCTTCTGGTTTGTGCCTAAGAACAAGAATCACCATGGGAACCAGCAACAGAGTAGATTCTGAGTCAGAGCCTTTTCTAATGTTCAGTTGGTTTATTGGTTTTATTATTCCTTCTAGGGCTGAGCATTTGGAGTACATTCATGTTGGGTTTTCCCCACTTTGTTTCAGCATTTTTCCCCTTACCTGTAAATTATTGAGCAATTCGAATCCAAACCTGAACAGGCTGTGATGCATCCTGATTGGCTGCAGTTCATCTCATCGATTTCTACCAAGGAAAGCCTCTGAGTTCCTGTCAGCTGTCAGTGCTTTGGTATTTTTGTTCAAATTAGCAACAATTTTGGTTAAAAAAAATAATTGTTGGTAATTTAAACAAATACATTACAAAAAT
Organism: Kryptolebias ocellatus; assembly: GCA_028566035.1. Classification (NCBI taxonomy): domain Eukaryota; kingdom Metazoa; phylum Chordata; class Actinopteri; order Cyprinodontiformes; family Rivulidae; genus Kryptolebias; species Kryptolebias ocellatus. Next base: position 32,824,386 of record JAOWBD010000048.1, read on the forward strand.
GTTGGGGTATATATTATAATCAAAATAACAAAATACTGTAAGATAATTATCATCAATCATCACACCACTCCTTTGTTGTTTAAAATTTGAAATATGGACTCTTGGATCATTCTTAAAATCAACAAAGACATCAAATTTAAGTTAAGAAAGAAATCACAAACTTACACATCTTCACACAGCCAAAATTGCCCAGTTTTCTGAACAAGCATACTTGCTGATTCTGCGCCCTAAGAGCAACTGATCCTGAGTCACGAGTTCCCATTTCTTATTTCTGGCTCTGCGATAAACCACCACAGCCATGCAGCAGCATTGATACGTTAAATGCTCAATCAGTGTCTGTGTTTACTTTTTTAATTGCATTATTTACTGGTTCAGTGAGATTTTGTCAGAAATCCTAAAGTTAAGATTCCTAACTGAACTAATAAAAGCTGTCAGTGGTGACGCCTTTCTACTGAGAGCCAGCTTCTTCCTACGTGCGTTCTCACTGGGGCTGTAATCATCAGGAAAATAAATGTTTTAAGACATTGTTCCTGCAGGTCTCAACACTTGTCAGATCATGTGCGGTGACAATAACGTTAGAACGTCTGCTGTCAGCGGGACGAAGCTGCCTGGAGCTCCTAAACATCAGCTCGAACCTGGTAGCACACATCTGGAGTAACTCCTTGGTTAAACCAAAGTAATCCCAAATCTGAGCTTTTGTCTTCTTGTTGGGCACACATTCCTCCACAGCAGTAAGGACAATAGGTTTTCACCCAGTCTTACCCACTGCACCAAAAATAACAAAAATAAAACATTTCAATACCTGTGTCACCAATCAGCAGCTGCTTGACTGAAAATAATTTAACCTATGTCTCAACCCAAATTCCAACTTGGCCGTAACCGTAAATCCTGTAAAATCTGACCTTTAATGTTGGTGAGAACTGAGTAAAAGTCTCTGCACAATTCAGTATTTACAATCTAAAAGAAGCAAACAGGAGGAGGTTTTAAAATAAAGCTCATATGTGCTTGAATAGAAGAGTCTGAGATTATTACAAGATAAATCCTAAATTCCTGTTGGGCTGCCGAGGAAAAAGCCAAAGAGTGTTGGAGTTTCAGGCAGCAGCTGCTTTGGAGACATTTTCTAACTATATAATAAAATCTCTGAGGTTTTAAACTGAAACATGATTAATGAGTTTCCAACCTGCTGAGGCAAGTTTTGTTTTGTTTTTTAGTATAAAAGACTCATTGAGCCTTAATCAGTTTATTTTACAATCATCAAACAAATCTCTGAGACTCTTTTTTTAATAATGTAAGAATTCTTGAATAACAAAACTATGTTTTCCATCATTCTGTTTACAACAACAAAAATGGATAAAGCCTGTTCAAATTCAGGAATTGGGAACATGATCACATGTTGGACTTTTTGAAAACCCCTAGGGGAAAGACTGAAAACTGTGGTTTAAGTCAATTTAGTGAAAATGATTCATGCACAGCTCTAATCGTGGAACCAGAGCTTGATGCATATGAGCCCATGTGTGCAAAACCTGTCAAAGTTTGGAGGATCCGTCAGAACAACCTGAAAACCTTCAGAATTTTACGTAGCAGTAGTTCACATAGCTGACTCTCTAATTAAACATAAGTTGTAAAAGATAAGGCACTTAAAGTGAGAAATGAGTTATGGTGTTTGAGGTAGGCAGAAATGGTGGCTCCACCATCATGGAACCACAGTCTGGTCCAGCCTAGACTGAGACAGCCTTGTTTATAGGGATGGGAGAGCCTGCAGTCCAGAAGAGAGCCTAAAGATCCACCAGGACACTGATGCTCAAAACTCAGTATCACCATTATTATGACAACTACTTGTTTGTCCAAATCAAAAATGAGTCCTCTTGTTTCAATGAGACTACCTGTATCAATAAAGGTTAAATGAAAAAATAAACATTAAAACCAGCTTATATTCATATTTGACAAAAACAAGCCAACTGTTGTATCCATCTAAATGCCTAATTCCAACCTGAGAAACCAACACAAGAGTGAGGTCCTGAGAACCCCTGCAAACGTTTTGAGACATTTTTGGGACTCCCATGGTTTGTTGCCAACAGTTGCTGCTTATTGAGTTACTAGATGAACACAGACACAGATGACTGAATATCTTCACATGAAGTTTATCATGGAACCACCTGTTCTTTTCAGAAGGGATGGTTCCATGTGCTCACAGCTGAGAACAG
>JAOWBD010000048.1:32831098-32846185 GCA_028566035.1 Kryptolebias ocellatus
GTCCCAGAATGGATTTTGTGTTGAAATAAGTGTTTTGGGGGACACAGCCGTTTTGGTGAGTGCAAACATTTTATTTAGTTTTGACAGTAACATACCAGATTTGTTTTAATTGCTGATGCGGGTTTGTTGATTTTTAAAATGCGACAGATAAAAGCCCATTTTGTACACAGCTGAGGTGATGCAATGCCAAGTAGTGCTTAAGTGTGTTTCTAACTACTCTCCAGTCCTGGTGTTATAAACGCTGGCAGAATGAAAGGTATTTATTGACTAAGTTGGACATCACTGAAGGCCGAAGTGTGAAATGCACCGCCCGTCACTGGTATGTACTGTACGGCGACGCACCTAAGCGTCATGTGATGGAGACATCTGAGGGCTTTATGGGACGGGGATGTACCCAGGAGCCTTCACATTGTAACTTGTGGGTCAATGAAGGAGGCACAGAACACAAGATGGTGGGAAAGTGACTCATTTAATCCTCAAGTTATTATTTTCCTCTGATTCCTTTAGTTTACCAGGGAGGAAGTTCAGATGCAGAAGGAGACTTTCAGAATTGTGTTTTGGTTCATAAGTGGTTCTGATTTTGTAAGTGCAGAACAAACTAGAAAGGCTGTTTAGATGGATGTTCAGTACAACACCGTGAACTTTAACCCTGTGAGCAATGTTCTCCCTCAGTGGTCCGACCTACAGCTCCGGGGTTAGATGCAAGCACAATTAGCTGTGGATTCGATTCTAATATTTCTGATTCATAGGAATGTCATACATAAATACTACTTCTCTTTAACTCCTTCATCTGCTATAGAAGTGCTCCAAAATAAAATGCAAACAGCCATGTGTGAGACTCTGCATAGTAGTAGTCAAATATGTGGTAAATAAAGACTTTCTCAAAGTTTGGAGCAGGAAAGCATGAATGTGAGCACACAGAGAGGTGAGGCAGGGCCAAATGAAACCTTGAATGTTCTGGAGTCCTGCTCTGCTTTCTGAAAAGGCAATGACAGTGATCCACATCCAGTCTTCCACCTGGAAACAGCATGCAGCGCAGCACAGCACAGTGCTGTGCACAACAGATGCAAAGCAGCTTATGGAAGACTGAAACAGACAAAATATAAACATATAATATATTATTGTACCAATAAATTCTATCATTACTGATACTTCTTATTAAATCATCATTCATTGTTTTGTATGTGTACTTTTTGTCATTTCCTTCTTGCATTTCTGTTTTACTTCCTCACTGGATTTATTTCTGTTTCTTTTCCAAATTTCTGCTTTATAAAATAAAAGTTTTTTTCTTCTCTGTTGATGGATTATCAGGATACAGAGCTGCACTAATGTTGAGTCGCTGCAGCTTGTTTCCTTCGAGGCCTGTGTTCATAAAGTCCTGACACTGTTAGCTCTGACTGCTAACAGTGTCATCCCGCTCCAAAACACACATCCCTTATCTGCACAGTCAACTGACAACATGTACATTCACAGAAAAACAAACAAACTAAATAAATTTAAAAAAAGACCCAATTTTTGTAAAACTTGATTAAAATTGCAAAACAATAAAAAAAATGAATTCCAAAATGAAAGTACAGCTAAATGTTAGTCCATAGAATAGACTGGCATAATAGTATATTTTTAAAGGTTTATTTAGGCTGTTTCAGTCCTCCGCTGACACCTGATCCAAACTCGGTGACTGCAGATCACACCCAGTGATTCTGACATCACACTCACAGACACTGGATCAAACAGGATGACGCCGCGGCAGCGTGTGTGCTCAATACGTCCACATGGTTTCCAAACAGTACATTGCACTAAAGAGGAGGAGGGGTACGATGACAGAGGATAGCTTCAGGTTGATGTGCTTTAGATTGATAAATATCAAGAAGAAGACAAGACGAGTCGTTAAAAAAGGTGGAAAAAAAATAAGAAAAGTAATCACATTCAAATATAAGACTGTTCTGTGACAGGTCAGCGCATCTACACCAAGGAAATCTAACGTGGTATGAAATGCCTGCTGTCCTGCAGTAGCCTAAAGACAGGAGGAGAGGGGGTTATACTGGGGTTTATTTACTGAGAGGTGGGGAAGAAAGCAGAGTTCAGGTCGCAGACTTGAATCTGCAGCTGGATCGTTCCATACCTAGGCAGTCTGTTCTCTGAGGGGAGTTGGGAAGGTGGGAGAGGGGTGGCAGAGAAGTGGCTAGCAGCAGATCCACAGCCGGGCTAGATGTTCTGACAGCACTGCATCTTTGGTTTATTCTCAGTGGGCTGCACCTGGATGTTGACCACGTTGTTGCTGGGCGACATGTCGCTCTCCTGGCGCTCCGACATCTGCTTCTGGGAGACGATACGGTAAATCTCTGATGGAGGAGGACAAAAAGCATTAAAAAGAACTGCCCTGACTCTCAGAATACTTTATTAATCCCAGTGCAAGGGTATAAAAATGTAAACATACAAAGAGTATCAAAGTAAATATATAGCATGTGACACATCAGAGATCCAGTGTTCAAACAATCCAACTGCTGCAGCCAAGGCAGGATGAGGAGCTCACAACACAAAGATGTTCACGATGTTTCCCAGTCCTAAATTCAGTCCTCCTTCCAGGGAGACAGCATTTCCTGTCATCTTCTAAAGTGGTCTGGATCAAGAGTGCTTTACATTTTTTTGAGAGGTTTTTGTTGCTGTTGTTCTTTTGGACTTTGGCTGCTTTTTCTTTCAGTTTCAGTCCTCATGCCTGAACATTTTTAACTCTGACCACATTAAGATACACAAAGGCTCCTAAACTTAAGGGATCAGACAAAGTTGTGCCGACACAGAACAGACAAGTGAAAGATCTTTAGGCTCTGTTCCCAGCAGCCTGTCTCAGGGACACGATATGTCTCCATTTATTTCATTCAAATGTTGAAAAATACCAAAATGACATAGTTCTAAAAGAGCTGTTAGCTGAAAACCTGACAGAGAGCTGAAGGACGCCACACCTATATTTATGTCTGTTTCATTTTCAGATTCTGTTCTGAATTTCTTAGACCTGAAACAACTTGTGTTCGTGACAAGCTGCGGTGCACAGTGGAACTGCACAGGAGCATGGAGGAGGTGGAGAGGAAGGACGATATCACATCAAACAACTCCGTTCACTTACAAACTGTACCCAGCCATGGCGTAATGCAAGGAGAACTGAAGAAGCACTGATTGAGAAAAGGCCACAGTATGGCTTCATTTGTCTGATTCTTAGAAAAGTGTGGGATGTTTTATTACATTTGGATGTTGTCTGTTAATTGTCTTCTAACGTACGCAATCACAAAAAAATGCCATCTTAACCACAGGGTGAAGCAGAGAGAGTCCAGATTTAAGAAACAATAAAGTGGGTGAAGAGTTTTTGTTTGTTTTTATTTTCTTATTCAGCTGACTACATTATGATTGTGTGATTGTTTTGAAACAAATATTTCATCAATCACCAATTTTTTTTTATGATCAAATTATTTTTCAACTGAGTTGTTGCTAATTTAAACAAGTAAACAACACAGATCTGTGCTGAAACTGAAAGGACAGCATGTTCACTGTCAGGTTCCTGACAGGGGCAGAGGCTTTGCTGCAGGAAAGAAATGAGGTTGATTGCACTCCATTTTGATGTAATACGGTGTATTCTGGTTTGAACTGTACAGTTTACGTGTCAAAACTCTTGAAAGGGAAACTTAACTTTGTAAAGCTGAAAATATTATTAAAAAAAATAAAAAACTACTCCTGAGGGACTCCAGTCAACAGTGGAATGGTCCAACCCTAAATAGTATCACTTAGGCCAAACCTATATTTTCCATGCTCTTTTCCTTTGGTCTTCCCAATGCTCCCAACTCTTTTAACTAGTTTAACCACTACCATGTAAATCAGCTGGGAACAGCAAGGCTTCACTGATTGGCCAAACAGATTATTGGCATGGGATTTCCGAAGTCTGAATGTGTGTATAAAGAAAGAATACATTCATTTATTCTTATTGTGCAGCCCTGCTAAAAATTCCTTTAAGGTAAAAATAATTGTACAAATGGCAGATTTAAATCTTCTTCTAATCAAAGGTCAAAGGTGAATGCTTCCCTGAAACGATGGATAAAGAACACTAACTAAAACCGCTAAAATATTGTTGCATTAAACAACATGTTAATAACTCGACTACTGGAAACACTTTGCTTTAGGTTTTATAAAAAGCTGTTTTAGGAAACACCCGCAACCTAACGCAAAGGCAGAGCAAGAATTTTTTTGCCCATGTCTGTTTGTCTGTACTGTCAGCAAAATATCTCATGAATCACTAAATGAATTTAAAGGAAATTCTCTGGCTGTTCATCTACAACCAATTAATTCTTGAAGTCAATCCAACTGAAGGTGGCGTCGGCAGACAACATACAGCCTGCACAAACATGGTTACAAACACTGAGCTAAAGTTTGGACTGACAGCAGCTAACAGTCCCAACGCATACTCAAAAGGCTTACAGATTGTGTAAGGTCATGCAACAAATTGCAGTATTTCAAAAGATTGCACATAATATTTTCAAGGTTTGACCAAAGCAACTAAAACTCAACATAAGATGATCTTAGTTTAAAACTCTGGCATGAAAGGTGTTGAGCGATATGCATTCCTTCAAGGAATGCTAGGCCTTTATTTTATTATTTTGCAGCTTTAACAACCAGTTTTCAAATGAAGTTAACCGATTAACATGTAACTCCATTTTTTATAAAATGGTCTAGGTTTTATGAAGATGTGAGCAATCTGACCTGGTTGTTATTACACAGGCTGTGCCACTCCTACAGAGATAAGGCAGACTTTGTGTCATAAAGTGCATCCAAAGCAGCTTTGTGTGCACCTGACTTCTTACAAGCCTCATAAAGGTTGACTACGATAGGAAAAAACACCTTGCTTAGACGCCCTAAAAAACAAAGACCCCCAAAAAACTACACACACACACACACATATATATATATACACAAACCTGTCAGGATGGTCTGGAAGGCCGTCTCGACGTTGGTGGAGTCAAGAGCCGATGTCTCCAGGAAAGATAAACCGTTTTTCTCTGAGGGGCAAAGGTAAACAGATGGACATGAAACATGCAGCATTCCACTGAGAGCAAACCCGTTTGACCCGTTATCCAGAAATATGGGATCATCAAACTTTCAGCAACTACAATTACTCTTTGTTTGACAGGTTTTGTACATAGTTAAATCAGATTAATTAAAACTATTAGGATGAACCAGCTTCAGAAAGTATCTAGACCCCCTTCAATTTAATCAATTTTAATATGTTGCAGCTCGATGCTATTCTTTCACAATAATCCACACTCAGTACCCAATTATAACAAACTAAAGACATTTATACAGTTTTGTAATGTATAAAAAGAATAAACTGAAATATCACATTTCCAAAAATATTGAAATTATTTGCATTAACAGTTGAATTAAACTGCTTCGACATTATTTGAAAAGACATGCACGTTTCTACAAAAGGCCTCCAAACTGTCCTAACTATTCCAACCATGAAACATGGTGGTGGCAGCATTATGTTGTGGTGTGTTTTTCAGCAGCAAAGACTAGGAGACTGGTTAGGGTAGAGCAGGGGGGTCAGACTCCAGGCCTCGAGGGCCGCTGTCCTGGAGGTTTTAGGTGTTTCTGCTCCAACACACCTGATTCAAATGGTTTAATCACCTCCTCACCAAATCATCAGGTTCTCCAGGAGCACGGCAACAGGTCATCCATTTAAAGCAAGAACACATCTCAGACATGCAGGACAGCGCCCCCCTGAGGAACGGAGTCTGACACGTGTGGGGTAGAGGACAAGCTGAAAATCTGTTCCACAGTCTTCAGGACATGGGACTGGTCTGAAGGTTCAACAATGACTCAGCACACAGAAAAGGCTTAGGGACGACTCTGTGAATGTTCAAAAGTGGACCAGCCAGAACCCTGACTTCTACCCCATCGAATATCTCTAGAAACCTGAAAATGGCTCCATCGACGGTCACCATGCAACCGAACTAAGACTGAAAAAAAAAAAAAAGTAAAAAAGAACTGCAGTAAATTCTTCAGTCCAGGGGGGCAAAGATTCAAGGCTGGATCTGCTGGATCTGCTGCCAAAGATGTTTCAAACCAGGACTAAAGTATAGACTCTGAATATTGATGGTAATGTGATATTTCAGGGTTTTATTTTATAAAATTCTGTTTTCACTTTGTCATTAGGGTTAGGGCACTGCGTAATGAGGTAAAAACAAATATTTTAGATTGTAGGTAATAAAACTGAATATTTTCTGAAGTCAGTGTATCTGTATTCTCCTTTTGTCGCACAGACAACCAGATATTTCTTAAAACAGAAAGATAATATAATAAAAATGCCAAGAAGTCTGACCGGCGAATGCCCGAGCCTCGTCAGTGGGAACAGCTCGCAGGTGGCGCAGGTCGCTTTTGTTGCCCACCAGCATGATGACAATGTTACTGTCGGCGTGATCTCTCAGCTCCTTCAGCCAGCGCTCCACGTTCTCATAAGTTAAATGTTTGGCAATGTCGTAAACCAGAAGAGCCCCCACAGCTCCTCGATAATACCTGCAGCACAAACATCACAAGAAAGATTCACTGTAGTCAACATCAGCAGTGCAGGCTCAACCATCTGCCAGACTTTTGTACTTTGTTTCATCTTTTCAATGTGCAATAAGATTTATAAAAACAGCAAAAATTGTTTCTTGTCAGTTTGCTCAGAAAATCAAAGGCAAAAGATTGAATCATTTTCAGTTTTTTAATAGTTTGATCTTCTAAGATCTTATATGGCACAGAAAATACAATCCCAAATCCAACAAGGTTGGGACATTGTGTAAAATGTAAATGAAAACAAAACTGATTGATCTGCAAATCCTATAAAACCCACTTTTTATTTACAATGAAATATAGTAAATATATCAAATTCTAAAACTAAGAAACTGTACTATTTCCAAGAACATGTAAAGTTATTTTGAATTTCATGACAACAATACATCTAAAAAAATTAAATGGTATAACTAAGAAACAGCTGGAGGAGCTAGGTTAATTGGCAACAGGTCAGTAAGAAGACCAAGTATAAAAAGAGCATTTTAGAAAAACTGAATCTCTGAGAAGTAAAGATGGGCAGGAGTCCACAAGTTTGCAAAAAAAACTACATTTAAAATTAGTGGAACAATTTCAGAGTACTGTTTCTCAATGGAACATTTAGAAGACTTTGAATATCCCATCATCTACAGTTCATAATATCATCAAAAGATTTCAAAAATCAGGCGAAATCTCTGAGTTCAAAGGTCAAGACTGAAAGTCAATATTGGATGTCTGTGATCTTCGGGCCCTCAGGGGCCGCTGCATTAAAAACAGGTCTGATTCTGTTCTGAACTCAGGAACATTTCCACAAATCACTGTCTGTAAACACTGCACATGCTGATTAAAGCTCTATTATAAACAGCATCCAGAAACACTGCTGTCTCTTTCTGGACCAAAGAACTGAGACAAAGAGGGGAACTGTTCTGTGGTCAGACAGATATTCTTGAAAACACCACGTCCTCGGTACTAAAGAGGAGAGACACCATCCTGCCTGTTATCAGTACACAGTTCAAAATCCTGCTTCTCTGATGGTATGAGGGTGCATTAGTGTCTATAGCATGGACAGTTTACACATTAGGCAAAGCACCATAAACGCAGAAAAGTATATACAAGTTTTAGAACAACATTTGCTCCCATCCAGACATCATTATCAAGGAAGGCCTTGAATATTTCAGCAAGACAGTGTTAAACCTCAGACTGCATCCATTACAACATCATGGCTTCAGAGTACAAGAGGCCAGGTGCTGAACTGACCTGCCTGCAGTCCACACCTCTCACCAATTAAAAAACATCTGGTAAGCAGAACCTTTGAGCAGCTAGAATCCTACATCAGCCAAGAATGGGACAACATTCCCTCCAAACCCTCCAGCAGCTGCTCTCCTCAGTTCCTAGATGTTTACAGACTGTTATTAACAGAAGAAGGGAGGCTTCACAGAGGGAAACATGGACCTGGAACAACTTTTAAGAGATATGTTGCCACCATCAAATTCAAAATTAGCACAAACTGCACAAAGGTTGGACAGAAGAAAACAATTCTTTCAAGAAATACAACGGTGAACAGATTTATTTAAATTGTTCATCTCCCTGACAGCAGGGTTCAAGTTCTCTTCAATACAATATAATGTTTAAAACTGTGTCACCATTTACAGCTAAAGAAAAAACTTTAGCGTTGGACAATCTTGTGAGGGAAAACTTGCAGACTTTATAGTCTGTGAAACATATGGTTAATGATCTGTGGTTATACAGCCAACAGGATGTGGCCACCTAAATTAAGGTTTTATAAATGGCCAGAGGGGCTCGTCTTTGAGTTCATTCCCTAGTGACAACTCACTAAAGGGCTTTTGTGCTAAATAGGCCTGTCACGATAACAAATTTTGCTGGACGAATAATTGTCTCAGAAATGATTGTGATAAACGATAATATCGTTTGGAGGCCATTTTAAACTAATGTAATGATAATAACATATTAGTCCAAGTACATCCTCTCAAAGATTAATGTACTTGTACTACCGAATGTACTACCGAAAACAAAAATAAAATGGACTCTCAGTCTCCGTTAACAAAAAATGCACTTCAATAAAAACTAAAAAACTAAATAAAATGGAACTAAAACCTACATTCAACTAAAACAATACAGATTATTAAGTCTGTAAACTAAACTACCTTTCATAAATATTATATATATTATATAGAGAAGACAGACAAACTGACAGTTTTAAAAACAAAAAGTGCAAGCTAACAAAAGCACACGGCGACATACCGGCTCTCAAAGGTTCAGTGGTTCTCCTCGGTCATTTGGTTTGAATCTGAAGTGCTCCCACACCGCTGCTGGTACTTCCAGCTTCAAACCAATTCCATTTAGTTTTTCCACCAATATCAAACAACATTTCTTTAGATTGCTAACTCCTAGCGGGGCCTAATGCTAAAAAGGTACAAGCCAAGGCGCCCCCTTACACTAAGAGAAAGGGAGGGGTCGGTGAAGAGCACCGGAGCCTTTTGTCCTCCAGTGTCTTCAGTAGAAAGAGACAGAGACAAGAGGAAACGATAACGCCGATAAATGAAATTTAGGAACCTCATTTTTTTATCGTGTGATTAATTGATTTATCGTTTATCACGACAGGCCTAGAGGTAAATGAACCAGAAGTGAACATCATGATGAATGACTGTGTTCATCATTTATATACAATTCTTGTGAAAAATACTTTACATGTTTGAGTGACTGTTTAAAAATGAACTGAATGTAATTTTTTTTAAACATTTTATAAAATGTAATAGGGAATAAATTCTGTAAACACAAATGATTTCCATGCTTATCTAAAACTATAAAATGCTAAAATCAAATTTCAAATTGACACAGAATTTCGGACTGCATAGGAACCGTGCGTGGCATACCCAAAGTAAACAAACATCATTTGAAGGAAATGTTTTATTTTGGTCTCTTTAGAAACCCAACACTGAATATTTGAATTTAAAATAGTCAGACTTACTGTAAATGGTTATGGCAGAATCAGATACATTAAACACAATGAAAGTCCTACTTATTTTGTAAAAAGATCCCTGTAGATTACTCTTGTTGTGATCTGATAACAATCCTTATCTACATTTTATAGCAGAAGCACAGACTATGTTTGACTGCAGAAAGGCAGTCTTTTACAGTTTCTACTTGGAGTTAATGAAAAGCTATGGGCTGTGTAAATTGCTTTAATTTTAAATATTTGCATGCAAGCCAGTCTGTCACATGAACAGCCACTTAAAAGAAAAGAGTTGTAGAAAACAGCTGGAGGGTTGAAGTCAATCCAACATAACCACCTGCTTCATCTGATCACTGCCAATCTAAAATATACGTACATAAGCAAACAGCCAATATTCAACCAATGTGAAGTGGTGCTGACAAATATTTACACTCGGACAGAATCATTTGACCAAACCCTGCTCAGTGTTTGTTGTCCAGTTCACCACCTCAGCTCTCAGTGTGCCGCCTCAACACAAACTGGTCCAAGTTGTCCTGCTGTGTTCCCTGACCTGCCGCCGTTGTACTCACGCTGACGTGATGGCCCGGTAACGCTCCTGTCCAGCCGTGTCCCAGATCTGGGCCTTTACAGTCTTGCCGTCCACCTGGATGCTGCGTGTAGCAAACTCCACCCCGATGGTGCTCTTACTCTCCAGGTTGAACTCATTTCGAGTGAAGCGAGACAGCAGGTTACTCTTCCCCACACCTGAGTCGCCAATAAGAACCACTGACACAAAGAACAGAAAAAAAAAACAATGACACAAACAGGTATGATGACTGGTTGAGACTTTATGAAAATAAAAAATAAAATAAAAATTGCATTAAATTATTAAAAGACCTAACGTTACTTTAGGGAATGCATATCACCCGCTGCCTTCTGCCAGAGTTTTAAACTAAATTCATTTTATGATTAAAATGTATATTGGTCAAACCTTAAAATTAACATTTTTTGCGAAATTTCATTACACGGTTAGTGGTTGGAATAGGGATGCTGCTCAGCTGCTCACACACCAAATTTTACTTCAATATTTGTGAAATCAGATAAAAAATATCCATTTTTGTGTTTGCTAAGATTGATTAGCTATGGTGGCCATCTTGAATTTGGTTGCCTCCAAAAGTAAATCAGTTATAGATGTGAGTCTATGCCACTCAGCGCACACAAACTCACAGCACTATTGTGTTAAATCACCACAGCAGGTGATGATGCTGCACTAGTTACAACTGCAGCTAAACAGCTTTGTGTATGTATACAGTCCCCTCCAAAAGCAAATTTATTTGTTTTTGGTGTCAGACATTTGGATTTAAGATCAAAATATGAGTATAAGACAAGAGTTCAGAATTTCAGCTTGTATTTCTTGGTAATTACATTTAGATGTGTTAAACAACTCTGGCTATATCTCTCTTTGCTTGAACCCACCCATTTGTCAAGTAAGCAAAAATACTAGAACATGTGACTGACAGGTGTTTCTTGTTGACTAGGTGTTGCTTTTAAGTTGATTGTTCCAACATTAAATAGTGCTGCATGACTAGTCTAAGATTTAGCCTGGGTTTAAACCTAAAAAACTGCATTTCTTGCTAAAGAGGATAAACCAACATGAAGACCAGAGAGCTGTCTATGGGAGAAAAGCAAGACATTTTAAAGCTGAAAAATAAAGAAAATTGATCCGAGCCATTGGACAACCATTGGGCATAACAAGCACAACCTAAAAAAGAAAGAAACTACTGAAGTACTGAGCAAAAGATGTTGAACAGGTTGGCCAAAGAAAACAACAGTAGTTGTTGACAGAAATATTGAGAGCTGTGAAGAAAACCCCAAAACATCAGTAAGTTACATCACCATCGATCTCCACAGTGCAGGGGTGAAGGTAACACAATCCACTGTTGGAAGAAGACTCAGAGAGCAGAAATATAGATTCACACCACTCACCAGCAGGAAGAATAGGAGGGCCAGATTGGAATTTGCAAAGGAATACAGAGATGAGCCACAAAACGTCTGGAACTGATGAGATCAAGATTTGTCTCTACCAGAGTGATGAGAAGGCCAATGTGTGGAGAAAGAAAGGAACTGCTTTTGATCCGAAGCATAGAAGCTCATCTGTGAAGCATGGTGGAGGTAATGTCATAGCTTGGGCATGCATGGCTGCTTCTGGAAGAGGCTCATTAATATTTATTATAATGTAACTAATGATGGTGGCAGCAGAATAAATTCCAAAGTGTACAGAAAAATGTTGTCTGTCAATTTAAGGAGAAATGCATCCAAATTAATTTAGAGGAAGTTTATCATACAACAGGACAAAGACCAAAGCCAACAAAACAAAGGACTTCATCAGGGGGAAAAAAGTGGAAAGTTTTAGACTGGCCAAGTCAATCACCTGACCGTACCCTAATAGAGTATATTTCACCTTCCTGAAGAGGAGACTGAAGGGGAGACCCTCTGAAGCAAACAAGAACTGAAAGAAGCCTGGAATAGCATCTCAAATGAAGAATGCAACAGTTTGGTGATGTTGATGGGTCACAGGCTTGAGGCACTTATTGCCTCTATAATAAGTGCCTGAAGCCTGGGGTTATGCCACCTCATATTAAATGTTATTTACTTTAAGATTATTTGTTCATTCACTTTAGCTCACCTAAAAATGCTGTGGTCTAATACAAACAGTGATATATCCAGAGTTGTTTAACACATCTAAATGTAAATACCAGGAAAAAAAAGACATTCTGAACTCTTGTCCCATATTCATCTTTTGATCTTAAACCCAAATGTCTTCAGCAGACAACAAAAACAAAGAAATCTGCCTTGCCAATACTTTTGTAGGGGACAGTACATTCATATAGGTATTTATTGTATATAATTCTAAAACTAATACACACACAGGCAAAAAATCTATACATTGTGTTTGTCACATCCATAACATTACAACAATGCAGTTGTGTCTTCGGAGGGAGGCAATAACAACTTCTTTCAGCTGCTTCACAGCAGATCACCTGCCTCCATCTCTCCCTATCCCAACATCCTCCATGAACCTTTAAATACTTGGTCAGAAGTTCTACGGGTCAAGGGAACATTCACATGAAAGGCAGGACCCAATATTTTCCAGCAGAACATGGTCCAAGAGACGGACTGGGCCATCCACGTGAAGGAAAAGAAAACGGGACCCATCTTATTACACAGACCCAAACAAAACAAGCTGGGATATTCGGTGGGAACATTGCAGAACCAGCAGAAAGGTGTTCAGCAGCAGCAGCAGCTCTTCTGCTGGATCAGAACCACCCGGACTAGTCTGGTTCTATGATGAACCAGTTTCAACTGGTTTTGACCTCTGCAGACTGGGAACATCTGGAGTTCTGACCCAGCCTTGGTTTTAGTTGAAAAACTAAGTCTGGAGATTTTTCTTATTTAGAACAACTTTAATAACAGGAAGATGCCTGCTGCCTGATAAGCCCCGCCCATTGCCTGCTGCCATGGGAACCAGACAAGTCAGCGGTAGTGTTGTATTCCTTCCGCTCCGTTCAGCGTTTAAAAGTGCAGTAATGCTGAGTGAATCACAACAAACTAATCCAACAGAACAGCAGCAGTTTAAAGGAGGATGATAAAAACATTTTCTCATGTAAAAGTGGACCTTCAGAGGACAGATATGAATCTTTTATTCTGCGTCAGTAACTTAATGTGATATTCAGGCGCCTCGCAACAGCCTGAGCTCAGTTATCAGATAGTTAAATTCTGCTTGACTCGGTATGTTTTCAGAACCCGTAAACCCGAACCGAACCGGTGTGTGTGTGTTTCTGAGACCCGGTAACGGTCCCGCTGGCTGCTCAGTCCGGATCTCATGATGTGATAAATGTTAGGTGTGTCCCACTCACTGACTGTCGGCAGGCTAACCCCCGAGCTAACTACTAGCCTGAACCGATAAACTGGAGCGACGAGCACACGGTCAATCATTTCCTACACGAACGGGCCAGAGAAGGTTCGTTATGAGTTCCGGACGCGGATTGAACGTGATGACCCGTTTCAGAAGGTTCGTTCAGACCTGAACACAAAGAAAGGCTGAGGGCAGTTCCGTTGGCCACACAGCTTAGTCTATCAGATAAAAACATACACAGCTTTACCTTTGAACAGATAGTCGTATTCGTCATCTCTAGTGCCCATCTTCTCAACAAAAAACGGTTGGTCGAATAATTGATTTACTGAAACAAATGAAAAAAAACGATGTTTTACTCTAACGGGAATTTGATGGGAAGCTGTTGTTTCTTCTTCTTCGGTGAAACCTTGACGGTAGAGTGTGGAGACAGCTCTGACACTTGGTGGCCATAAGAGGAACTGCACGTCCGCCTGCCTGGAGAGTTACGTGTGTTCCAGGGCCGAGGGTACGACTGAGACTGCCAGGCCACATTAAAGTCTCCTAAATCTTCTTTATTCCCCATCCTGATGCGTCTTTACTATGTCTACATACCCAAAGACATTGAGTTGCTGCAATGTGATTAGCTGATTAGCTATTAGTGTTAACAAGTAATGGAACAAGTGTACCTTATAAAGTGGCCAATGTCTCTGACCTGACCTACAGGGGGCACTGTATCAAATATTTTTCCTTGCCTGGCATTAGTACAGGGAGCTTGGTGTACAAGCCAGCGTTACAAAGAGAGATCGAACACAGCAGTCAAAACATTAGAAGGGATATCCTCTTTAATTACATGATATAACAAATAATTCAGATTTCTTATATTAGTTGCCCAGTAGTAGTACAGCAGGTTAGATAGTGTCATTCCACCCAGAGCTTTGGCCTCTGGAAGACTTGATGGTGCCGCCTGGGTGGTTTCTTGCTTTCAGTAAAATCTACAATCAGACTAATGGTGTTGTGGAAAAAAGCTAAAAGAGAGAAAAATTGGAATAAATTGAAAAAAATATAAGAAGTGTGGTAAGATATTCATTCTGAAAATCATTTGAGTAACATTCAGCAATTTACCAAAAAGACAATGACCTCTGCTCTTGCTCCTGTTCATAGATAATCACTGCCCCTGTTTCCTGTCTCTTTTCAAATAAATAGTCTTAAATGTGAAATGAAGTGTTTTGAAACTAACATAAATTAAAAGAAAGTCATAAAAGGGGCTTGTTTTCAGAGTGTAGTATTTTTTTACAATTACACAAATTCAAAATTAATAATAAAAGATTGAAAAAATGACAAGGGTCTCTTCGTCTTTTTCCACGATCACTCAGAAGTGTGATGTATCGAGTGCCACTCACAGGAATGGGAACAAGGCAGATATGTATAGTGAGGGGGTAAGATGGCTCAGTGTGTTGAAATTATTTGTGTAAACTGACCCAAAACTACAACAGTTGTGATGACACAGCTGTTGATGTGGTTAGTTTAGATTAGGGGGCATTGAGAGGATGACGGGGGGCGCTGGCAGCAATATTTTCAAAAAGGGGGCGTTGATTTTTTTTTGGAGGGGGGGGGGGCTTGAAGTTTAAACCAAAGATTAACAACAATATCAGTTTAAACCATGAACCAC
>JAOWBD010000048.1:32888879-32901264 GCA_028566035.1 Kryptolebias ocellatus
CTCACTGGTTCCTAAATGGCTGAAGAAAAAAGCTATTTGGGAGCCGAATGCCCGGTCTCACCGTTATTTATACGGACAGGGGTGGGGCCCACACAGCAGGTATGTTGTATTGTTAATTTGTACATACTGTAATCTAGTACTCTAACTCTTTAACCATTGATATGTAACCCCCCGTAGGCCATACAGTTCACATTTCTCTAATAATCGTACATGGTCAATAGTATCAAATGCCTTACATAAATCAACAAACACACCTACAGTATTAAGCTTCTGGACAACTGCAGCAGCAATATGTTCCACCAACTCCATCACAGCTAAAGTTGTAGAGCAGTTATTTCTGAAGCCATACTGGTGCTCATTCAGTATCTTATGTTTGTATTGTAAAAGGAATCCAACCTTTTTATAAATAATTGTTCCAAGTTTTTGAAAAATTGCAGTAGTAATGATATTGGCCTGTAATTTGTAAGTATTTGCTTGTTAAGGACTAGACCTTTGCTATCTTCATTTTGTCAGGAAAAACTCCAGTTATAAATAATCTATTACAAATGTACCTCTTTCACAATTGCCATATCAATATCATTACAAACTTTGGATTTCTTATTTTTTAATTTTTTAACTGCATCTATCTCACTTTCACTCACTATTCCCAGAAACATTGTATTAACATTATTAATATTATTAAATGTATAATTTTGTTTTCCATCTTTAACCTTTGGAAATTTATTTACTATATTAGGACCAATAATAACAAAATACTTATTAAAAATTTCAACAATGCCCTCTTTTTTTCCCACTATAATGTTGTTATATTTAATACATATTAGAAAATCTGTCTTTGTTATTTGTAATAATACTATTAATTATATTCCAGGTACCCTTAATATCATTACTATATTTTTGTATTAACCTATCATAATCCTGATTTTGCTTTCTCAATACTGATGTTAACTTTTTATATATTTTTCTTCTTTTTCCTGACCCTTAATGAAGTCCTTATATAACTTATTTTTCTTTTTACACACCTTCTCCAAACTCACCCAAGGTGTCAATATATGTTTTAATGTTTGTTTTATTATTTAATGGGACAATAATAATTATAAATTCTTACAAATATTTCCAAAAACATATTATATGACTCATTAACATCATCAACATAAAACAATTTGCCAATTATAATTCAATAATTCTATTTTCATTTCTTCCACAGATCCAGGTGATTTTACTCCAAATTAGTAATTTGCTTTGTCATATTTAAATTAAACTGATTGCTAATATCCAACATAGTAAACACTGGCAAATGATAAGTTATATCAGTGACCGACAACTCACTTTTTATCTTCACATTAAACTTATTTATAAAAATATTATCAAAGACACACTGTCTTTAGTTATTCGTGTAGGTCTTAAAATTAACAGAGAATCCTAAATCAAACATTGTATTTATAAATTCTGTCGTTTGCTCATTGCATTTCAACAAATCAATGTTAAAATCTCCACAAATAAAAGTAAACTTTTCATTGTGCCTTTCATACGTCTCTAATATTTTCTTACAAAAGCCATCTATGGATGACCCAGGAGTTCGATAAACACAACTAATTAACATGTTCCCAGATCTATTACCCTCAATTTTAACAGATAAACATTCCATCAAATTATCAACTGAAAATGTAATTTTATCAAAATCCAGACGTAACAAACAGTGCAACACCACCTCCCCTTTTGTTTAGCCTATTCTGACTAAACATTTGATATCCATCTAAACCATCCAACAGATCGTTTCCATCTGGAATCCAGGTTTCTGATATTGCGACCACACTAAATTTCTAAAATTTTTGGAGGTAACTTTTTATCTGAGAAAAAGGACTGAACATACTCCTGTTAATGTGAAATTATGAAAAGTCCCCCAACTCCACATTAATACTATCTTCAGAATAATGTTCACAATGTTGTTTGATATTATAACTAAAATTGGTCTCTGGGTCTATATCAGTCCCCATTTCATAAAATTTATGATCTGTAAGATCAAAACATTTAAATTGCATTTTTAACTCATGACTAAATAATATAATCTTCATCTCTATCAGTATATTAAAAATCAAAACAAGAAAAAAAAAATACTGTAACTGTCATGGTTTTGTTCAGGCCTCTGCCCCACATACAGAGAAACTCTCAGGAGGAAACCAGAAATCAGATAAAGTACGTTTATCGATAACCAGAAAGTAACGAACTGTTTGGCGATCTGGAATGACCGTGGCATCGTGGGTAATTGGGTACTCTGAAAGACAGAGATAGGATGAGAATGGATCGGGACTGAAAGGATCAGCAGCAGGCAGCAGTCTTACTTCTGAGGGAGAGAATGGTCCACCAGGAGAAGATGAGTGGAATCCGGGGTTGTGGCAGCAGAAACGTGACGTCAGTTCCCTCCAGTTGGTGGTGGAACTGGGGAGGACGACAGAATCACCGTTGGGCGGGCAGGCCGTACAGGAAAGCAGTTCTAGTCCAGCAAAGGTATCCAGGAGTCCCACAGAGAGCGAGGAACAGCCCCAGAAACGTACCACTTGGAAGAGTTCTTGGCAGGTAACCTGAGAATACGAACAGATATTACTCAGGACAAGAACAAGTCTATGTCCCAAGGAGGCTGTGAGTTACCATGTGAAGGGTACACTCCGGCAAAGACTGGCTGAAGAACTGCTCCTCTTATACAGCTCTGCTGAATGAGGCAAACGATCTGCAGGTGTGAATCACACACACCTGTAGTGGAAGAAGCCACCCAACGGTAATCCTGGAAGGCCGCCCTCTGAAAGAAAGAACCTGGTGAAGGATGACAACGACCACAAGCCCATCTCCTGACAGTAAAATATCAAATCAATATTGCTCTGTTCATCTATATTTCTCCAACTCAACAAGATTTCTAATGGTTACAACCTTAGCTTGCTTTTTATGCACACTTTCACGTCACATTTGTTTTCATACAACTTGATGTGTGTGGAACATGTCACATGCAACTTTTTTGTACATGCACATTGTTCATACATGAGGACCCTGATGTTTCATATATGAGTTACATCTGTTTTGTGTCTTTTGATGATAAATCGAAGTTTGAGGTGTAGCCATGCACACATACTGTGATGAAAACTCAAACTCATGCCTCAACATTCCAAGTTATTTCTTCTAAGATAAGTTTTTTTTAATCTAAGGGCTAGAAAAGGCAAAAGTGGCATCAGAAAGATACTGTTACAGTTCCTGACCTGCAGCAGGGGGAGCTCTTTTCATGAGAGACATGTTTTCTTACCTTTTCCTATGTGTTTCAGGTTTACCTCGCTGCCACAGGTGTGGGGTGTTACAGCTCGTCAGCTGCTCCATAAAGAGCTTCACCTCAGACGTGCCGAGGCCCCCTTTCCTTTTCCTCTGGGCCTTGATCGGGTGTAACCTTGTCTGTGTGGCGTATTTTTGGAAGGAACTATACAGTGGTTCTGTGGGGGCAACTTGCTACTGGATTACTGACCAGTAAAGTTTGTGTTTTTCTCTTCTCACAGTGGAAGCTGGTAGGGGTTCTCTGCCATTTATGTTCCAACCTTTTTCTCCAGTTTTGTGGTCAGGCAGGGAGTTTAGCCCTTGTACTTTGAGTTTGCCTCTAGCCAAAGAGTTTTTGTTTTCATATTTAGAAGGGTGTTTTGTTTGTTATTTTGGCCTTGGAGACCCTGAAGCTTGGAGCTCCACTGTGATGTGAGCTCTTATGTGTTCGCCGTGTTATACTGTTTCAGTTGTAAAATAAATGATACCTTGTCTGTGGACATCAACTGTATGAGGCTCACTTGTTCGATGTGTTACACCCCAGTGCCATGACCAGAGTCCATTGAGAGGGTCGTAACAGATACCTTTAAAACAAAATGGCCAACTTTCTGTTTAGTTTATGCCATTAGTGCAAGAGACATTTTGGTAGTCTTTGGTGAGGATAATAAGTGTGCAAAATATCATACAAATTTTCTAGGGGGTGCTGTTTAACTGTGTTGGCATGGTAATATAATTTGTGTATGTACATACTGTATGTTCAACTCTGGACAAAGATAATATTTCCACATTTTGTTGCAGATTGGATGAAATATGTGGAAGTTACACCAACAGTTGGTGTCATGGTGAGATACTGAAATTTGCCATTTCATCATAACCACTACCTCCAGGAATAAGGCATAGTTTTTAGAGCCATTTAACCTCCAAAAGTTTGCTATATGACACAGTTTTAAGTTGATATGGTAAAGCATCCATGTAACAACATGTAACATATAACATCACATTCTCAGTCGACGGAGCTAAAACAGTGGTTGAATATTGACATGTAAATGTGTTAAGGGAAACATTTACTGGCACTTTGCTCCAGATCAGATGGGTTTTTTTCTTCAAGTTATAACGATCTTGTTTTAAATTTGCGTTTGATGGCAAAAAACAAAGTTTGAGGTCTAGTTACACCCACATGCTGTGGCGAAAACTTTTGGTTACAAGTGTAACCCCCGTTCTCTGAAAACTGAATGAGGTATTTTACTATAGGAGGCACCTTCAGGTAGGATCAATTATAAAAGCTCCACTACCACCAAGTCTGACACTGATAGATCAATCATATTCTTGGCATGGGGGCGACATCCCCTTTTCAAGCATCCCTGTCCTACACCTGGAATTTTCACATGCATTTCTTCCATGGGTGAAAAGTGATTGACTGCTCCACCACCAAGGGTCTGCAAGCCCACGAGTCTCACGGTTAGCCATTTCCAGTCCCTAATAACCTTTGACAGGCTTGTACTAATAATGCTTCATCTTCTTCATGCATGCCTGGACAGCAGGCATGAACTTCTTTTCAACATATAAATTATTTTCCTCATCCTTGTGATACACTAGCTAAGCTGCTGCTCATTTGCACACCTCATGGTGGTTGACCTTACAAAGTGATGGAAAGGGCTGAGACCTGTTGCTGATGGAGCTTACAATAAGGTAGGAGGGAGAATGGCATCCTTATGGTCATTTTCATTCTTCTCCTTATCACTCTGTTGTCCTCTCTGCAGCTGCCCTTGTCTTCAGAGTTGAGAAGCTGGCCATACAGTGGGGGAAACTCTGTTTTCCAAATCTACCAACATTCCCCAACCACAAACCTGCAGCACCCATATTGGCTCCAGACTTATCACCAGATTTCATCCCAGCCTTGGAGAGACTGGAGTCAGCTTTTGAGGCTAATGAAACTCGTAACTATAGTCAAATCTCCTGGGCGGGCTTCAGCCCCATGCATACAATGCAGAGGGGATAGGGATCCTTCCCTGAAATGGTGAGCCCACAGGTGACTAGGCAAGGATGGGACATGACATCTGCAGCCTTGCTGCCACCCAGCAAGTACTTCAGAAAAAATAAGTATTTTATTGTGTTTATTTATCCTCTACTGTATAATATTCATATTGAGAGTGACTTAATTTGCAGAACAGGATTCGTCTCAGCGTCACCTTTCATTTGAGCCCTCACTGACGCCTGTATGTTGAAGCATGTAGGNNNNAGTTGTTGTATTTTTTTTTTTTAAAGCATTGTTATAAAAAAATAAAAATAATGTTTAAAAAAAAAAAAACACCATTCCAAGCTAAGACAGCTGAGGAGCTATTCTGATCTTCACATGGAAGAAAGCAAGAATGCCACGTGTAGGGCAAAGACACTTATATGGGGGATGATGCCCTGATGCCAAGCACGTAATTGGTCTGTCAATGATAGACTTGAAAGTAGCAGATCTTCCATGATTGGTCACGCCATGAGCTTCCTCCGAGGCGTTGCAGAATATGTGTAACTCCCTCTGTAGACCACAGGAGCTCACATCCTTAGGCAAGTAAGATCGGGGCAGGGTGACATGTGACTCCTCCCAGGCTCTCCACTGCCGCAGGAGCTCCAAAGGAAGGAATGGGTCATCCAAACCACGGTGCTGGTCCCAAAGGTGCTGAACCAATACCTTAGCCCGGGTTGTGAAAGGTCGAAGGTCGAATGGACCTCAAGGGGTCATACTGACTGGCCAAAACTTTATAGATGTTGCGCATTATGGGGACACCATAGTCCACCGGACGATGCTTGTAGCCAAGGACATCAGTGTAGAAAAGCTAGCTTAGTCCTAGAGTGGACTCAGGAGTATCTGCCTTGTGCTGGGCTAGCCATAACTCCACACTAGCCAAGCAGATCTCCTTTGGCAGGTAACTTATTACCTCTGCTTTGTTGCTGGCCCATCGACGGAGCTCAAACCCACCAGATGCTTAGAGGGTTCGTAACTTGTCAACCAGGTGTTTGGCATCAGCAATGGTGATTTCCTCACATCCTCATCTGGCTGGCTGTTGTCATTGACATGACGCTGTAAGGAAAACGTGGCACAGCAAGGGCTACACATTGTTCCAAATGGTAAAACCTGCCACTCATAGACCATCGGAAGTGAACTTCCACTATTGTGCCGCCAGAGAAATCTAAGAAGGGCACGGTCTTCTGGGAGAAGGTGAACTTGGTGGAACATGCCCTTAATGTCTCCGCTGATTGCTACAGCATGCTCTCTGAAACGTAGCAGGACTTCCAGAAGTGATACTCCTAATGTTGGCCCAGGCAGCAGGTAAATGTTGAGGCTCTGACCTTGGTACTGGTAGGAACAGTTGAAGACCAAACGGTTCTTACCATTGTGGCTCACCATATGGTGTGGGATGTACCATGACTCACAACCTTCCTCTGTAGGTATTTCAGAGCCACATTTGAGGACAAAGCCTTCTCTGATCAGTTTCTCCATCTCTACTTTATAAGCAGCAGCCCGTGTTGGATCTCTGGCCAGTCGCCGTTCTACCCCTCGTAAATTAGGCATGACTGCTTCCTTGGTAGCCTGCAAGAGAGGCACGTCCTTTCTGCAGAGCAACGGGGTGGCGTAACGGAGTACACCATTGACCTCTACCCTGGTGGTCTTAGTCTCCAGAGTGGTGATGGCCTCATGATCTTGCTTCGAGCGAGTGACTAGTTTCTCACTTCTGAATGGGACTATATCGATCTGCCATAGTCTCTCAGCTCGCTTACCTGAGGTGCCATTGTTGTCAGTAAGCACTGCTGTGGTTGAGCAAGGTGATGGACAACGCTAGCTGGTCCTTGTAGTGTCCAGCCCAACTTCGTGCGAATGGCGGCAGGTCCTCCTGGAGGTCCCAACCTGACAGGCTGGATGATCACTTCCAGCGAGAAGCAAAGGCTTCACCTCTATGAGGGTTTGGATAGGAAGACCAACAAGGTGCTTATACTTCTTTCTGAGTTATTTCATGGGGTAGGTATAGCTAGCCAGCCCAATAGATGCAACAGTAAATGCACCTGTAATCCTGAATCTGTTCCTTTGCTTTACAGGAGAGGAAATAGAGAATGATACTGACCCCCCACGGACAGTCTGAACTTCCTGACGAATGGTCCGTAGTGGTAGTTCCTCAGGGTTTCCCTGCATTCCCAACTTCTCCACTGCATCTGACAGGAGCATGGTATTCTCTGATCCATCATCCAATATGGCGTAGGTATTACGTGTCCTATCACCATAATGTTGACCTCATGTAGCACCTGAAAATGTTTGCCTTGACAGAGACTGCAGGGTTTCTTTAGATTACGCCGGGCAGCTTGATGTGGTCAGGCACAACGCCAACATCTCTTATTGTTCTTTATGCACTCAGTTTGCTGATCCTTGGTCAGTCTAGATACAGCTGAACACTGACTGAGATAGTGGTCTTCATTATTACAGTAGGGGCAGTAGGCCTTACTCTTGTTACCTTTAGCAGAGCCGCCTGGGATGTGAACTTCTGATTTCTTATCAGCGGCGTTCCAACCATGGAGGACGGTTGTTGACAATCAGGTCTTGGGGCTGAATGCTCCTTGGCCCCTCTCGCTGCTAACTGACACCACGACTCATACTTTAATTACTCCGATAGGTCAGATAAGGTATGAGTTTGTCTGCCCCGATGGAACATGCAGCGTTGAAACTCAGCTCTAGATTCAGGTGGCAACTTGCTGAGAAGACGAGCCACATGTGAGCCACACTGCAGCTCAGCTTCTCCTTCCGAGCCGAGTGTCCTCAACATTCCCACCAGGGATTGTACCTGGACGGCAAACCTCTCAAATGCAGAAAACTCCCCCCGCCTGATGTCTGGTGAGTCCAACACAGCTGCAATATGCCTCAGGGTGATCTGATGTGGTTGACCAAACTTATCATTCAGGACAGCCATTGTGTCTGAGAGGGGGGGTAGGAGAGTAAAGATAAGCATTGGCTATTAACTGGGCCTCCTCTAGTTGCAGGTGATCAACTAAAACCTGATATTTGAACAGTTCAGAAGCATTCTCCAATGATATATTTAGACGAGCAAATTCACTGGGTTGCAGATGGTTGGGCGTGGTCCGTAATAGCTGGTCTCTGTAATGTGGGAGGTCTTTATGGGAGGCGGCGATTGTGGCTGTGTCCTGGCTCTAGCAAAAGGTGGACCTTGACAGTACCGTATGTGTGGATAAGGAGCAACATTGTGGGCTGATGGCTGAACTTGCTGCAGACTCCACGAAGGTTGAGTAGTAATAGGGGTTGGGCCAGCCTCCTTGTTGATGGGTGGAAGACTGTTTGTTCTCTGACCACTGGGTGGCAGGTCAGCAGGTATCAGCCCTGTAGCCACTGGATCTGTCCATGGTGGGGTGCAGGCCAGTCGTCCTCTTCTTCACCAGCAGACTCGGCCTGCGGTGGGAACTGTGCAGACACTAGCTTGCTTGGGTGAGGCACAGAGGAGGCTTGTAGGTTTTGAACTGCCTCTACAAGCTCTCTCATGTCTGCTTGTAGTGCTTTGAATTCAACTAAGTCAGATGACATCTGTTCCTGGGTCTGCCGAAGGAGTTTCCTTTCTTGACGGATATCCTCCTGCAGGTATTGGGGCTGTAGTACTGAATGTAACTGAGAAGGACGTTGGTGTAACTGCTCCCTAGGACCATGCTCTGATGACAGAAAGGGGGTGGACTGATTCTCCTGCATAGACTGAAGGGCCTCTGCACCATAGCACCAGTCCTGGTCTTGAGGAATAGCATGCTGCCTCTGCATGCAGTTAAAAAGGGGAGAGTCATAAGCAATGATGGGGGGGTCATTGTGGCCCTGGCATCCTGATGAAGACACTCAGCATCCTCTCTGTCTTTGATTAATGTAGCTCAGCTGATCCACCTGAAAATCTGCATATCGGGGCTGAATATGTCGTCTAGGGTGTCACCACGAGCCTCATACTTTGAATATTGATCCATCTTCAGTATAAACTCAGTGAGATCCTGCTCGAAGAACCATCAATGAAGGGGAGGAAAGACTATACTTGATCTAAACACTGGTTTCAGGGTGGTGGCACTGAAGCCATACAGGAGTGCCTGCCAGAGCACCTCTTAAAGCGGTCCAGAGTATGGATGGAGAAAGGACAGTGAGGCTGATCTTCCTTCAGCACTTTATTGTATTTAGGTGTGGTTCCTTCTCATTTACGCACACATGAACTACGCGGATGAGCTCCCCTGTGGTCCAACATCGGAACGTCACCTTAACGTCTTTCCTGTGACGTTTTTGTCAGCCAATCAATCCCACAAATCAGCACTCACATAAACACAACTTAACAACAATTAAAAGTGTCAAATCACAAATGAACACTATAAATCTCTGACTTTGGAGCCTTTTCTACATGTAGTGTGTTTGTGTAAGCTTTGATCAAAATTATTCCTGGGTATTTAGGTGCAGTTTGGATGAAATCTGTTTAAGTTTCAAGAATATTATCAAGATCAAAGTTTGCCCAGCAGCGACTGCCTTTAATACCAGAGTTTTAAACTAAATTTATCTTGTGATGAAAAATGAGAATTGTGGCTGTTTTGGTCAAACCTGGAAAATAACTTTTTTTATACGCAACATTGTGAGATGTTAGTCAGAGTGTGTGTTTTAAATGACCATCAGCTACTACCACGCCAAATTTTAGCTCAATATCTGTCAAACTGTCACAGCCAGGTTTGTATTGGTTGTGGCAGCCATGTTGAATAGGACTCCAAAAGATATTTAGTTGTAGCTGTGTTTCCAGTGATTACATTGAAAGTTTCATTAAAATTCATCATGTGGGTCTTAAAGTGTTTTGGTAACAGAAAAACAGTTAATGCTAATGTTTTAGGCAAATATCTCACACAATGAGTAGCAGGCAGTATGGCTCTGAGCAACTACAACATAAAATTTAGCACAATATTTGTAAAATTGACTTAATTACAGCCATTTTTGCATTTTCTAAGGTCAGTTGGCTGTGGCGGCCATCTTCAATTAGAGTGGCTCCAAAATAAAATCCACTGTAGATGTACATCCACTTATTAGTTCCTTTAACTTTCATTAAGAAACCATCCAGTGGTTCATGAAATATTTTTCTATCAGACATACAGAATTGACATCCTAATAGGTAATGGCAAAAATGTAAACAAGGATCTTTTGTGATCTTTTAGAAGTCAAAATGTTAGGGACAAGTCTCAGCTACTACCACATCAAATCGGAGCTTCATGTAAAACCAATTTATAGCCATTTGAGTTTTTTTATTTTATTTTTAGGGACAGCTGACTGTGACAGCCACCGTGAATCAGGCTCACTCCAAATATTAATTAGTTGGAGATGCTCATCCCATGGTTACTTTAAGAGCTTCATTAAAACTTCCCAGTGGTGAATTACATATTTTGCTAAAAGAAAGACAGGGAGGCTAAAACATTACTGGTCAACTTTCAGTGGTGGTGATAATCAGGTAATTAGACTGTTTGAACAGATTTTTCTGCTCTAGATGTTATTTGTTCATGTCTCCAGGTGGGTGCACTGCTGACAGATGACAGATTGGTTATGCAGCATGTTTTTATTGTTGTTTTGATGCTTTGGGAAACTTGCCGTCACTCATGAAAACAATAAATATGAATACAATGCAAAACATTTTCCTAATCAAACACTTTACACAATGTACAACTTACTTTCCCTCCTGTGCTGCTTGATAATCTTTTGTACGTTTTCAAACAAATGAACGCAGCTTCATGCAGAAACCCTGAAGGTGGAAGAAAATAACTAAAAGCACTTCTTGTGTGGATTTAAAAACTGCTAAGAGAAATGAAGGTTTGCTCTGTTTCAAAGGGCATAAAATTATGGAAACGTGTCCTTTGCTACGACGGCTGCAGCCATGATAGAGAATTCCAGAGACATGAGACCATCCGATCCTGGTCACTCCAGGAAATCTGTTTATTTTCCATGCCGAAGTGTCAGTAATCTGTGTCAGAGCCCTCTGCGTTGTCCACATTGCGAGAGAGCATGTAGTTGTCCATGTCGATGGAGCGACAGTTGTTGATGGCGTAGCGCAGTCTCTCTGCCATGGTGGCCTGACTTGAGTACGGCGGCAGACGCAGCTGGAAGAAGCACGTCTGAGAGGTTGGCAGGCTGTCATATGGCTGGAAAAACAAGCAAACACAAACAGTCAAACACAAACCAGCGTTGTCTCTGGAACTAACACCATTGCCTGCTGCCTTTCATACCAGAGTTTGAAACTAAGATCATCTGATGTTGAAAATGATGGAGTTGTAGCAGTTTTCATCAAACCTTAAAACCACGCTGTGCAGTCTCATGCTGTATTGCAACATCTCCTGTGATCTCACTTGTTCTGTTAGCACTTGAAGTATGTGTTACTCAGCTACTACCACACCAAATTTTAGCTCAATATCTGTAACAGTTACAGAGGTACGGCCATTTTTGTGTAGTCCAATATCGCCCAGTGACACTAGCTGTGGCTGCCATCTTGAATTGAGTTGGCTCCAAAGGTTAATCAGCTGTAGATCAACATACTGATTATTTCCTGAAAGTTTCAGTGGCTCATCAGAAACTTTGCCAACAGACAACAGGGCTGACTCAACAGTTGATGCCAAGGTTTTAAGATGTTGTGTGTGTATTTAGGATGATACTCAGATACTACCACAGCAAACGTTTAGCTCAATATCTGTAAAATTGACTGAATTATGGCCATTTTTGTATTTTGTCAGGTCAGTGAACTGTGGGAGCCATCTTGAATTGGGTTGAATCCAAAAAACGAACAAGCTGTATGTGTAAACCTAAGGATTAGCTTCTGAAAGTTAAATTCATATCAGTGCAGTGGTTGAAGAGAAAGATGGATGTGTAATGCTAGAATATGTGCTGGGCATGACTCTCAGCTACTATCACAGCAGATTTATCCTTCACTACCTTAGTTTAGTTATCTTATCCTTATGTTGGCTGTCAGCGGGCCTTTAGTACGATTAGTTAGCCATGTTGTACCTTTAGTTTAGCATTATCATGTTTCAGTTTATGTTAGCTTATTTAGCCTTCCTGTAC
>JAOWBD010000048.1:32911041-32921295 GCA_028566035.1 Kryptolebias ocellatus
GCTGAGTCCTGTCCAGAAGAGGTGGCTCTCCTGTGTTGAGCCATGCGTCTGTGGAGAGGTTGTTTGGTCTCTCCAAACAACCAAGAGAGCAACAGATGGAAAAAGAGGCCTCCCATCAAGAGCACAGATGGAAGTGTATGCAGCAGCAGTTTCACCAAATACAACTTACGTTAATGAACTGAAACGAGGTGAGCAGCAAGAGCTTGGTGCAGTGCAGCCTCAAGATGACACTGATGACCCAGGTGAGGGTGTAAGTCAACCAACCATTTATGTCGGACCTGAGAGGGATTTCAGCATGCACAGAGAACCTAAGCTGCATCCTCTTTTGCCTAATGATGACATTGAACATTTCTTGACTACTTCTGAAACAATGGCCCAAGTCTGTCGATGGCCAGGAGATGAATGGGCTATCCTGCTCATTCCCCTATTGATTGATAAGGCACAGAGTGCTGAGAAACTGCACAAGATCACCGACAAACAAATAAAGATTTCAATCTGTTTCTCTTTGTATTCTTTCAATTACTCAAACCTAATAACATAATAAGTAATGAAACTCTTCATTACACCCCATCTCCCTTTTTTCTTCTCTTCTTTTTTGTTTTTGTCCTTTCTTTTGAATATATGTTGCAAAACACTTATTTCAGTGGCATAATGTTATTACTGTAGGACACAAAGTTATAACAAGACATTTTGTGTTGTTGTATTGGCTCACACTTACACTGTATATTTATCAGAAGTGCTAACCTGTACACTTTTTTTTTTTTGCTGTTATTGTCGAAAAAAAAATTGCAGCCATCTTTACAACTTTTCCAGCAAAACTTATAAACCTGCAAACTTAAAAAGACAGAGCAGAGACACAGGTGGCTCTGTGTGGCTGTGACTGTCTCAGTTGGTGTAGTAAACATGTCTGGTCGTGGTATGTAAAGCAACAGTCTGTACAAGGATAGGAGAGCCAAGAAGCCAGCAGGAAGAAAGGAAAGTTACGACTGTAACTACAGTTCTATGAATCCCGGATGACCGCCAGAGGCAGTGCTTCAGGCACTGAATGATCATTCTTGTGCATGCGCAGATCTAGTGTTAATCACAACAAAGTCACCTGTGACCTGCCGGTGACCCACGTGACTCTATATAGTCACATGACACCAGGCGCTCAACCCCTCAACCTTCTCGCGAGACTTAAGGATTCTGAAGGACCAAGCCCTCTGGCGGTCATCTTGGATTCATAGAACTGTAGTTACAGTTATAACATTTGTTCTATTTCATCCCTACTGACCGCCAGAGGCAGTGCTTCAAGCACTGGATGATGTATGTCAACAAGGGCACGAGGAGGTGGGCGATCCTGCAAGGCGTAAGCCATAGCAATCCAATTCACAACCCACTGTGAAAGCAGCTGCTTAGAAAGGGCCTGACCTTTCCGTAAGCCCGCGCAGCAGACAGAAAGGCCATTTGTCTGTGAGGTCTGTAGATGCCAAGGGCTCAAACGGAGTAAACCGAAGGGCCTCAAGCACCAGAGAAAGGTCCCTTGCTGGTGCCACAAGGCGGTTGGGTGGGTACAAGCGCTGAGCACCCCTCAAGAACAGCACAATGTCCCTGTCTCGGCTCACCGAACAATCATTCAGCCCAACATGCCAACAGGAGATAGCGGCTACATATACCTTCAAGGTAGAGGTAGACCATCCCCGATCCAGTAATGCCTGCAGGAAGGCCAGTTAGTCAGAGACTGAACACTGTACCGAGTCCTGTCCTTTACCACGGCACCAGGTCGCAAAAAACGCCTACTTGTTAGCATAAACCGTGCGTGTGGACGGTGCCCATGCATTAGCTATTGTATGCCCTACTTCCCCATCATACTTTGAGAAAGTGGATCTCGGTCTTGTAGGGGCCAAACCCAGAGCTGGAGTCGGTCCGGGTCGAGGTGGACAGAAGGGGCCCACCATAAGAACTCTATGCCCCTCCTGACGAACCCTTCAGGAGAGTCGGAAAAATTAGACTGAATGGTGGAAAGGCCTAAAGGAGAGTCCGGGGCCAGTTGTGTCCTAGGGCATAGTGGCCCAGAGGGCTGAAGTCGCTCCAGGAGAACCAGAGGAGATCTAGTGAACTGCGATACTGGATGCAAAGAGGTCCACATCTGCCCTGCCAAAGACCCTCCAGATGCACTCCCCCACCTCTGGGTGGAGCTTCCACTACCCCGGAAGCGGCGGGTACATGCTTGCCCTAAAAGCACAGAAGAAAGCTCTGAAGAGCTAGAAATATGGCCTGTAATTCCAGGACATTGATGTGCTCCCTGCTTTGCAGTGAGGACCATGTCTCTTGTGTCATCCGACCCTGCCAGATCGCACCCAAGCCCATGGAGGATGCATCCGTAAACACAACTTCCCTTCCACATGGGGGCGGGGGGGACCAAGCCGTGTGGGGTCCAGACTCAAGCTGTTCAACCACATCTGGAGTGGCCACAATGACAGCAGCCCCAAGGGCACCATGCTAGATGCAGCTGTGAGCTTGCTTAAGAGGTTAAGATAAAGCAAGAGATATAGCGCCATGCTGCATCTGAATTTTGGGTGCATGTTCAATATACTGTCGACTCGCTGGGGCGACAGGCAAGCAGTCATTGAGACAGAATTCATGGCAATGCCCAGGAAGATGCTCTCCTGTGAGGGAGTCAGACTGCTTTTTTCCATGTTCACCTGCAAGCCCAGGCGTCCCACATGAGCCAGTCATCCAAATATGGGAGGATCCTCAAGCCCTGCGCCTGCAGTGGGGAGAGGGTGAACACCCTGTGAGACAGCAACAGACCAAACGGAAGGACCCTTAACTGGAAATGCTTCCCCTGGAAAGCAAAACGAAGAAACCGCCAATGGTGCGGAGCAATTGGAATATGAAATATGCATCCATGAGGTCTATGGAAGTGAACAAATCATTTAGGGAAATCGCCTGCAAAACTTTCGTGGTGGTCAGCGTACCGTAAGGGAATGACCTTCAAGTACAAATTCAGACCCTTGAGGTCCAAGTCCGGACGTAGACCCCCAGTCTTTTTTGGAACAAGAAAATACTTAGAATAATCCCCCTGGATCTAACTGGGGGCTTTTATTTATTGTCCACAGGCAATATAGCTCCCTTGGTCAGCAAGGTGCAGATTTCCTGATTCAGTGCCTGTGCCTTCACCAGGTCGTGGATGACAGTCATCCTGGCCAGCGGCAGAACTGAAGACGGTACCCCCCGGACACGATGGACAACACCCACAAGTCTGGGGTGTGGGCAGACCAGCTGCTGAGCTGTGCTGGGGTAAAATAAGCGACGCCAGCCTTAAAACATCATCTGCGGGCCTCCTGGCCTCTTGAAGGCCTGGGGAGATGCTGACCCAATTGTGCGGCCCGTGAGGGACAAGAAGGCAGAGCCCCCGCTTGGTCTCGAGCCCGGTCTCCCTGTCCTGGAGCAGGTCTTTGGACAGATCTCTGACCTGGGTCCTGGGGCTCAATAAACGAAATGGATGGCAGCGAGGACTTCCATGAGGAACTTGCAGCCACCCAAGTGCCAGCTGGTTGGTGATTCTACTGTCGTAGAAAGGAAAAACAAAACTTACCAATTGTACAACAACATCCACTGATCTGGTACGCAGAAATAGCTCATGCAGCCCCTGGAGGGTGAGACTCACCCACAGCTCTGACCACATATGGTCACGAAGCTACTAGCAACAAGCAAGAGAATAGTGGAAGCTTCGTATAACGACACCTGCGCATAAGAAGAACAAAGGGATTGAGCGTCGGGTGTCATGTGACTATATAGAGTCATGTGGGTCACCAGCAGGTCACAGGTGACTTTGTTGTGATTAACACTCGACCTGCGCATGCGCAAGAATGATCACTCAGTGCTTGAAGCACTGCCTCTGACGGACAGTAGGGATGAAATAGAACAATTTTAACACTGTAGGAAGAAGGAGGAGCTTCCCAGGAGTTCTGAGCCAAGTTTCCAATGGAATATGGAAGGGTTGTATAAAAACACGTCTTGCAACCACATGGCCGCAAACCAACTAGTTGACATTTTTTGGAGTATGCCAGAGCCTTAATACTGCATTGTAGGTCTTTGGAACCTGTAATCTGAGACCTCCTCCTCTGCTCAAAGTTATTTTTTCTCGTTTGATCCTTCAGTTGCCGCCATTTCAGACACCGATGACCTTCAGGCTACAGCTCCTAAAAGCCAAATTGCAATACAGGTTGTGAATGAAGCCAAATCGGATTCCATGGCTCAGAACTTCTCAAGGACATGCAAAACTCTCCAGTAGGTGTGGGTGGATGATCTCTTGGACAGGGGGCTCCTCCAGACATTCTCAGTTCAACTTCACTACTTGTTTGGGTTTACCAGGTGTGGTGGCAAGGTTTTTATAAGATAACACCTGACAGTGTAATGTCTGAATTCCAAGTCTTGACTATGCTATGCATGGATTCAAAGTCTTGACTATGTTCTGTCTGAATTCCACAGCCTATGAGGTTTTTATCAAATGACCCTGTTCTTCTTCACTGAAACCAGACTGACCTTGCTTCCTGTCTCCTCCTCACCTACCAACAGTCTAATATCTTAGATATCAGCTCCTGTGTGGACTCTGGAGGCAGAGCTTTGATTCAGAGCTTCCTGTTCAGACCTGGGACTCTGATGTTAATTCTGAATTGTCTTCGCTGTATGTCGTGCACCATACATAAATAAACCTGTTGCCGTGTTTTTTTCTAAGAGTGCCTGGAAATTGATTTCTTCCACAACACAGGTTTGTCAAGCAACCTCTCCTGTCAGCAAATCAAACTCACCACCACCAGTTGACAGCTTCACCCCTCTCTTTACATGAGCGTCCAAGACATAGAACCTCAGGTCTGATAATGCGATTACAAAATTGATCATCAACCTTTGGCCTAACGGGACCTTGTGCCAAGTACACCTATGGACCACTCTATGCTCAAACATGGTGTTCATTATGGACAGACCATGCTTAGCACAAAAGTCCAGAAACAGAACACCAATCAGAGAGGTTACATTCCATTTCTATAGAACTTGTCTATGCAGCCAAGTCAAATTTGAAAATAAAAAAGTGGTGGAAGTTTGAGGGGAAACAGAATTGTGACAAAAAGTTAGAAGAGGAGTTTATTAGTAAATAAAAGCTGATGTATTAAGGGGAATTTTCAGT
The DNA here is from genome assembly GCA_028566035.1 of Kryptolebias ocellatus. Taxonomy (NCBI): domain Eukaryota; kingdom Metazoa; phylum Chordata; class Actinopteri; order Cyprinodontiformes; family Rivulidae; genus Kryptolebias; species Kryptolebias ocellatus. Next base: position 32,916,212 of record JAOWBD010000048.1, read on the forward strand.
TACTGGTTTGACTATCATTGCATGCTGGTTGATTAAACATTTTATAATACTATACTTTGCTTGTCTTCTGTTTTTTTCGAAAAAGGTTTTCAAACAGTCTATAAAGATAATGAAAGCTAAGAATAACTTGGTTAGCCTTATCAGCATCGCAGAACAGTTTCCCGTCACTACACGTTCCTGTATACCTCCTTGTATTGGTCCCATCTCAAGCAACAACGTCTTCAAAGAAGTTTCAAAAATCCCAAATTACATCAGAGTACCTGCAGTCTGACTTGGTCCTGTTTAGGGTTGTGATTCTGTTCTCACCTGGTTGTTGGGGCTGAGGTTCAGCAGCCGCCATGATGAGTACATGAGGTCGGAGAAGTGGTACAGGAGACGCAGACGAGCCCTCACTGCCTCTATGCTCACCTCCTTCAGCCCACTGTACTGAGGAGGTACCACCACTGGTAGACCCAGTTGGAGAGGAACCGATGAGCCTGATGAGGAGGAGACGCCGGGACAGGACAAATGTGAGGAAGCAACACAATAAGGATGATTTTTACCTAGAGCATTAAACAGAACTCCACCTCCATTTAAACATAAAACTTGGTCTTGCTCAGCATGAGCTAAAAATCAGCCAAAGGCAAAGAAAAAGTCTAAAAGTTCTTCAGAAAGTCTGGAGAACAGTTGTTCCTGACTACTTTAAAGATTTTAGGGAAGTCTGGAACAATGGAAGGAAAATATAATGAAACTAGAGAAACAATATGCAATATGAATGCTTTGTATTGAATGACTGATGAAATTTGTGGAAATTAAAACTGAATTGTTAAAGTTAAAACAAGCAAAACAGAAGCTAAAATGAGCAAAAAAGTTAAAATACAAAAACACTAGCTAAAAGCTAGAATATGCATCACTTTAGCTTAAAGCTAAAAAGTAGCTTAAGTGTAGTTAAAAGCTAAAATGTGCATAAATATAATTAAAATCCCAAATAAGCAAACCCCTAACTAAAATGCTAAAAGTGGCAAAAGGGTAATATAAAGCTAAAAAGTAGATAAAAAAGACAAAAACAGAGCAGTATGTTATGAAAAATTTCAACGAGAACAATGGTTTGAAGGAATTAAAGAGATCTCAATGTATTTCTATGAAAAATTATTTTAGTTCGTATTAAAATACGCCGTATAAAAGTGACAAAAACAAAAGTCATAGCGCACTATTCTGAATCAAGCTGAAAGTTTTGATATGTTATTGATTAAAATAGCACAAAGTATGCAAAAGTAGTTTTACTACTGAAGAAACTATAAACAGGAAAACGATGTGAATGCTGCCATCATTCACACAAGGACTGGATCAGGAGTTTTGGACTGGACTTTAAGAACTACAACACAAACCTGGTGCTCGAGGTGGCACACAAGGAGCTGTCCAGGCTGCGCTGTGGCACCGTCCTGCAGAGATCTGGTTGATGTTTTTGCCCTGCAGCGCCGTCACCAGAGTAGGTTCTCTTACATGGTTGGTGTGGCCCAGACCCAGCTGCACAACAAAGCTCAAAGCTCAAATGAACAGTTCTAAAGTTATAACACTATTTGTTGTAAAACTTTAGGGTTTGAATGCATCTACATCTATTTACTGACAGTAACAATAAGAAAGGAACTGAATTTATGCAGAGTACCTGGCCCTCCGAGTTGCTGCCCCAGGTGTAGACGTCTCCTGTGGAGGAGAGCACCAGAGTGTGCTCAGCTCCTACAGCCACATCCAGGATGTGGCTCCCTGAGAGCACCGGCACCTGCTGAGGCCGGTTGTGGTTCCGAGCTCGACCTTCTGGCAGACCGATCAGGCGGTCTTCAACAGGAAGGAAGAATGACATGATCCAAAAATATTAACACCAGACTGTCTACAATTACTACAATTATCATTTCTAATTCTGGCAAATTAACTGACAAATTATCATTCTCATCGCTTTCTTTAATGATGCAGACAAATTTACGGCAATTTACCTGGACAACTTTAATGGAAATGTCTACAAAATACAAAGCTTCTATTATGTATAAAAAACATTTTATTTAATAAGTCTGTTTAAATTAGTTCAATGAAATTATTAAATAGTATTTAATACTATTGTAATACTTGAGTTTTATGGCCACACAGGATTACTGTAAACCAACTGTGAGTTGTGAATAATGCAAATCAAAAAAGGAAGAATAAGAATGAGAACGTATAAGTATATAACGGGTCAAAATTATAGAAGAAAACTTAGTTTGCAGACACGTCTTGTCTGATTTTGGAAATATTAGTTGAAGATGATTAAGAATGTGTTTAAGAGAATGGACAGAGGAAAAAATGAAGAAAAATCTGTTTTTCTCTTTACTGACAACAAACTTTGAAAAAGACCTGAAACCTAAAAGGTCTACTGATCGGAAACATTTAGCAGCTGTAGTTGTAACTGTTCATTCATAAAATAAAACAGTAGAAGATCAGAATGGTGGAACTTGACTGACTTCTGAAAAATGAAATTCAGTTTCTAAAAAAATGTCAGCCTATGTGTTTGAACATTGTTTGTGGATTCAAAAAAGGTTAAAAACAAAAACAACTGACTTCTATTCTGTAGTTTTAGATGTTTTGCTTCTCATCCAAGGAGCTTTCTCAAATTTAGAAATAGAGAGTGTGGAGTTGAGCTTTTTAGTTTGGATTGCTTGCAAGCAACCCTAAAGTTTAGATTCTAAATCCAATATTGTGAAAGAGAGAGAACATGAATGTAAGGGTACCTTGGCCAAATGTGTAAACTTTGCCATCTTTGGTTAAAGCCACAGAGAACTGAGTTCCACAGGCCACCTTCTTGATGCCAATCCCACACAGAACGTCCACTTTCTGAGGAGTTTAAAACACTGGCATTAAAAACACAAACGTCTCCAGCTCGGGCATTCCTCTTAAGGTGAAGCTCAGGGGTGTACCTGAGGAGAAGACTTGGCTGTGGAATTCCCCAGTCCCAGTTTTCCGTAGTCTCCATCACCGAAAGCCCAAACCATCATTCCATCGGCAGAGACAACCAACGTGTGGTTCAAACCACAGGCCACCTGAGGAAGAAGCAGAAGATGGCATGAGATCTGAACTTTCTCCCATCATTCAAACTCCAAACAATTGTTCAAAAACTGCACACCTGTCCAACTTGGTAGCCCTCCAGAGCGGTGACCTTCTCTGGAAGTTTCTTGTTGGATGTGTTTCCTAGTCCCAGTCTGCCATAATCACCATTACCAAATGTAAACAGTTTTCCATCAGCTGTCACCACTGCAGAGTGTTTGAAGCCACAAGACATCTGGATAGAAATGAACAAAGAATGTTCTGAGTCTGAGCTGAACAACAGATACATTCTTATTCTCCATTGATGCAGGATCAAATGCTGACCTGCACCACCTCCTCTCCCTGCAACGCTTCGATCTGCCGCGGTCGGCGCTGCCGGTCACTGTTCCCATGACCTAGCTTGCCGTAGTCTCCGTCCCCCCAGCTGAACACTTCACCACTCTCTGTCAGAGCCATTGAGTGACCGTCGCTGCCACACGATGTCACCAGCTGTGTCACAACGAAACCTGAAGAAAAAATGAGTCAGGGTAGAACTCACAGATCATTACTAATCTGAGCTGCTTAGAAGCAAACAAAAATTTAAATGTGCTGTCCTCTCAGATTCTTTTATTATCAGAGTTAGATACTGGCACACAATTACTCTTATAAAACACCTATAAAGAGACATCTCTCTTCTGTCCATTTTTGTCTTCTTCTTATCTTCAAGGTTTTAGAACCAAACTGTCGACTTGACCATAAAAACTGATCCAGAACCGAGCTCATTGTGATCTCATTTTACTCAAAGTTTGCACTTGATGCCTGTACATTTACAGTATGTTGTTTAAAACCCATGGGCCAGCGTGTATACAATAAGATTAGGGAAAAGAAAGTGAAGACAAAGGTTGCATCCTGACCTTGAAGAGCTGAGATGATGGTGAGGACGTGCAAGTCGTCTGAGTTTCCCTGACCCAGACGGCCATAGCTGCCCTCTCCACAGGCCAACACAGTCCCATTGGGCTGGATCACAAAGGTGCAGTTCTGACCACACACCACCTGGGGGGAAATTCAAAAGGAGGTGTAAAAAGGAAATCAAGTGGCCTGATAAGAAACTTTTGATTACTTGCCTAAGCCCGGTTCTCTGAGTAGCATCAATGAATGTGTCACTATGAGAACACCTCAAGCAGGACCTCATCAGATATTCCTATATCACACTGCCAGTCAGGACTGGCTGGTAACAAGCCTGTCACTACCAAGGAGGGTAGGGACTCTTCCTCTATATAAAGGACCAGCACTGCACTGACAGTTTGTTTAAATATGCTCACCTCTTCCTTGCTAAGAATGAGCAAGGAGGTAGGCTCGATGAGACAGTCACTCATGCTACTCAGAGAATTGGGGTTACGCAAGTAATGTGAAGTTCTCTTTCATAGCAGTTATTTTGTGTTAGGGAAAATATGAACTCCCACATTGCGAAGCAGACATCATATTGAAGACTAACTGCCTCACAGATCCTGCCATGCACAGCTCTCTAGAGCAGAAGGTGCCACACTGAGCACAAAAGAAGTCAGGGGTGGTGCTGCAACATCAAACTTGTAAAGCCAAGCAAATGTGTTGGGAGAGGCCCAACTTGCTGTGGCACAGATATCTTGACACAGTGAGGCCTCCAGTTAAGTGGGCGTGCAAACCCTCTGGCAGCTGTGCCCCCCTAAAATTGTAATCCAAGGCAATTGTGACAATTTTCAAATGGAAAAAAAAACATTTTGAAATTGGTTCTGTGAATTATTCATTTAATGAACTACTTGATTGTTGAATTATTTTGCTTACAGTCATCTTCTTTGTCACTGTGCCCCAAACATTACATAAGGGTTTTTGATTTTATTGTTATTCACTAACATGTATACATTTATAAACATGAACATTCCAAGTCCCAAGAGCCAGCTTCTGTAGCCGAGGATCAGACCACCAAGGTCCCCGCCTTCGGCCACCAACCATCCCACATTGCACCCGACCCCTTTGGCCCCTCCTATAGGTGGTGAGCCCATGGGAAGGGGGACCCA
>JAOWBD010000048.1:32937805-32954965 GCA_028566035.1 Kryptolebias ocellatus
AGACTCCATTATCTTCAGCCGGCTATAGTTTCACTTTTCACAACTTTCCCGGCTCTTTTACAACTTGTTTGACCTTGATACAATTATGACAGAAACGTTAGAAGAAAATATATCACGATAGACACTTTTCTATCGTCCCCACGATATGTATCGTTATATCGCCCAGCACTTATTGACAATGACTGATTTATTATAGCAATAAAATCAAAAAACATCCAAGCGGAGAATACTTTTTATAGGCACTGTATATCCTCACAATCCTGTTCTGTCTTACCAATTTATTAATAACCTTTGGGTTTACACTGACTGACTACACAGTCACTGAGAGAAAAGTTCAATATAGTAGATGTTTATCAGAGAAAGCTGTAACCAAGTTTAAAGAATCTCTTCCATTATTATTACTTTCCTCTGTCTTGCAGAGTAATGCAACTGAGAGCAGCAACTTAGATGATCTTTTTGATATTATTACAACCTAAAGGAAACATCACTTGATAAAATTGCTCCTCTGAGAAAGAAAGTGATCAGAGAAATCTGGCTCCTTGCTTTAATTCAGAATAACGCCTTCTCCAGCACATCCCAGAATATTCTCCTGGCTTCAGATAGTGAACTTTTGTATATACTTGTCCTGTTAGATCTTAGCGCTAATATTCTATTACAGAGGCTTGAACATCATGAATGAATCTTCTTCATACATTAGAGTTAGCCACGGACTTCCTCTGGGTTCAGTGCTTTGACCAATACTTTACGTTACTTTATATATGCTTCCATTAGGTAAGGTTATTATACAGAATGATACTTAATCATAATTATCCATAAAACATAACAAAATCAACTAGTTACCCATTTCTGTCCATGAGGTTGACATTCCGTCTACTTTTAAGACAAGTCTTAAGAACTGTACGATTTAAAATAAATCTGGTTCTGGTTGACTTGGGTTTCTTGAGATATTCTGTAGTTATGCTGCTGTTGACTGTTGGAGGATAAACTGACCACATTTTCTCTCTCTGCTGCTGTCTTTACTCTCCTTGCTTTCCCTGTTCATACATGTAATTATTTCTGTCATTAACGTGTGTTCTTCTTCCCACAGAACTACACCTGGACCAGTCATTCCCAGCCTGGTTCTGCTGGAGGTTTCTTCCTGTTAAAAGGGAGGTTTTCCTTTCCACTGTCACCATTTTGAGACTGTGACAAAATGAAGATTCAATGCAATCTGCTGGCTTCCTTTGATTGAGATTTTTTACTTATTGGCTTTTTATATTGTATGTGAATGTTTTTGTTCAGGGGCCTGAGATTACGTTTGTTGTAAATTAGTGTTACATAAATAAACTAAATTGAACTGAATTGTTAGGGATGACTCTCAGCTACACTTGCATATTAGCCCAATATCTGTTAAGTTGACAAATTTAGAGCTATTTTTTGGCCAAACCCTCTAAACCTGTAGTGACCATCTTGAATGTGGTCGACTTCAAAATTAATCTGTTGTATATGATTATTTTCTGAGAGTTTCAGTAAAGGTCAACCAATGATTCAAAAGATATTTTGCTAACAGACGGACTAATGCACATACAAAAACATTATCCACTGTGGTCAAAAATAAACAAAATGATACAGCGATGCTTGGAAGGTCTACGAGGATTTGGCTAATGAAGTGGATTTATTGCCCTGAAAGTAAAACAGAATGTAAATATGTAATCTTCCCTGGAGTGTGAAAGGATGAACTTGAAACCACAGAAATGTACTTTTTGTTGAAGATGCAGGTCTGCTGGAGGGTGTACTGAGTCTTGGTTACATTCCACACCCGGACCGTCCCATCATTCCCGCTGGTTGCCAGCAGGCCTTTCTTACTGCACCAAGCGCACGTGATGACCTGGATTTGATTAACACGAAGACAAACATCAGTTGCAGTGAAACAACAGCAGGTATAGAAAACTCTGGCAGCAGAAAAGTGCCTACCCTGCTCTGGTGGGCCTCCAGCTTGATGAAGGAGCACTTCCGCAGGTCCCCCGCCATGTCAGCGAAGGTTTGCGGGCGGCTCTGGTTGTTATCACGATCGTGGGCCGCCAGAGTGCGGACTAGCTGCTGTGCTGCCCACTGACGGTGCTGCGAGGAGAGTCTCGATGACAGGCAGCAGGCCGCCAGAGCGTTAGCCAGCTCCAGAGGGCCTACAGCGGAAGGATTATGGGAAGGGTGGGCATACAAATGCGCAATTAGACCTGCTCGACATGGAACACAAGGTGAAGAACACCCGGTGAGTGAGGGAAGGGTCAACAACAACAAAATTCAAAACAAAACACAGAGACCCAAGTCAAAAAGAAAATCACATGCCAGAGTCTTAAAATAAAATCATCTTATGTTGAGAAACGCTCTAGTTATAGTTATTTTGGTCAAAGCTTGTAAAATGATGTTAGGCTAGGTTCTTACGCACTATGGCATTATCTGTTAGGAGATTGAAGTATATGTTGAGGATAACTCTCAGCTACTACCATATCAGATTTTAGATCAATAGCTGTAAAACTGAGCAAGTTAAAGCCATTTCTGTGTGGCTAATGTTGATAAGCAGCTGCAGCCTTCTTGCATTAAACTGACTCTAAAATTCTATGACTTGTAGATGTACATTCAATGATTGCTTTTAGAGAGTTTCATTAAAATCCTGTAAGAGGTTCATAAACTATTTTGCTTCTAGACAATTAGTGTTGATGGCAACATATAATGCCAAAGTTTTAAGCAAAGTTCTCACACAATGAGTGGCATTCAGAGTACAAAATGTGTTGGAGATGATGCTCAGCTACAAACACACAAAATCTTAGCTCAATATCTGTAAAATTAACTGAATTATAACAATTTTTGGATTGGCTAATGTCAGTTGGTTGTGGTGTCCATCTGTCGTTGGGTTGAAAAGGTTGTACATCCAATGAGAACTTCCTGAGAGTTTCATTACAATTTGTATAATGACTCCTGAGATATTTTGCTAACAGACAGACAAATGAACACATGCTTTTGGCAGTGGGCAATAAATATAAATTCTGTTTACAACACAGCAAAAGTCCATCACAACACAACTTCTTTAAATTGAACTAAATAATGAGTGAACACGTGGAGTGACTGTCTGAAAGCCCCTTACTGCTGCCTCTTCTTTAATCTACTAACCTCTCTTCTCCATGTCGGCCTTGTCATACGCAGCTCTCAGTCGAGCCCCCTTATCAGCCAGCAGGGCCACCAGAGCCTGTGTCACCACAAAATTAGGAGAGGTGATGAGCTTGTTCTCCTCAGCGACACCACGCAGGAAGCTGGGAAGGAATTTCCTCTGGACGGGGTCATCCACAGTGGTCAGGTTCATGCCTGTGGCTGCAGAGATCAGGTTCTGGAACGGAAACATAACATAACACTTGAACACCAACAGCCTCTGGAAGAACATCAAAATGTTTCTGGCACTTTATAGATAATACTATCGTTACACACCTGTCACGGTATAATATGACAGAGTGGATACAGATTTATTAATGATAAATAATGAAGGAGCTGGAGCTGGTACCTGGGTACAGAGCTGCACCAGCAGCTTGGCAGCATTGGGACTGTTGGAGGCCAGGCACCCCACAGCTGTGCTTAGGTAAGCTAGGCAGGAGATGGGTTTGCTGGCCTTGGAGGCCCCTCTGGGCCTTTCAGTGGGGCTCAAGCCCACTGTGGGACTGGTGGACAGGCCGGCCCGACCTGCTGCTGCCAGGCACATGAGCCTGACCAGAGTCCTGATGTCAGTCAGACCGAGAGACTCAAGACCTGCTGCGAGGCTGCAGCTCGACCCACTGTGTTGAGGAGAACAGAAACTCGACAAAGACCTTCGGCAAACATTTAGAAAAACTCCACTTGTTAAAAAACTTTAAGGTTGGCAATTAATCAGTGATTTTTAACATCAACACAATAGTTGAAACACCTTTTTTCTGTGGAGGGATACATCATCACCCTGAAAATTGGTTGAAAACTGTCTACAGGGTTCCCACACCTTGGTTACCATCAAATTTAAGGACCTTTCAAGGATTTTCCAGGACCAATTCTCTCAAATTCTAAGACCGTGTACATAGACATTTACCTCCTGCAACTGCTGAATAGGTCATCACTAAACAATTTTAAGACAATCAAGGCTGAACAATCAGAAAAAAAGCTAAAGTTAGCAAAACAGTAGCCAAAAGTTAAAAATTACGCAAGTACATTTAAAAAGTCAAATGGTGTCCAGGATCTGAAGACATTTCAGGCAACTTTTAGGAAAAAAATTTGTAAAAGAAATGTACACAAATTACAAATCGTGACAATAATATTCTGAATGAGCTGAACATTTTGATATATGACTAACTGAAACAGCTGAAAGTCTGATGAAGTAGTTAATCCAAAAAACTAAACAAGAAAAGTCTGCATTCACACAACTCTCTTTAAATATTCTGATTTTGAACAAATTAGAATAGGAAATAGTCTGGAAACATATTTTTTTACATTCTATTTATTTATTTAAAAACTTATCCAGAACTGGAAAATTCTTAAATCTAGACCTTTTAAGACTGTGCAGGACATCTGGTTTAGGATTAACATCCTCAAACAGTTGTGATTATGCAAGAAGTTCAGTTTGGTTTTTCCACTGATATGAGCTGTGTGGGCCACATTTTTCTGCCGTATATCCTGAGGTGTGTGTGTTGTTACCTGACCGACAGCAGGGACAGCGCTCTCATCACCATGGTACGGGCCAGCAGCACCTGTGCAGCAGCTGTCACCCTCCTAAGAGCAATCACCCGGTCGTGGGGGTTCTGCAGAGCAGTGGCCTGCTCTCCAAGAGTCACCCTGCCTGATGAGCTCTTATCCACTGACGTCTGACAGCCTGAACACGAACACATGCTCAGTTTCTAATGTAACAGCCACCAGTTTCCTGTCACCCACACCACATTACCTATCTGTAAAAGGGTCTCCTCCATGCTGTTGGTGGCTGTCACCATGGCAACAGAGGCTCCCAGCGGGTCGCTGTCAGGGAACTGGACGGGCTCAGGGACAATCCTGCGCTCGCTTAGACCCAAAGGGCCAGCCAAGAGCTCAAACTCCTCCTCCCCTGTCAGCTTCTCATCTTCATCCACGTCCAACATGTCCCAGTCCTCTGCAGGGAAACATAAGGTTCAATCCAAACGTGCTCACAGCATCTCAGTGCAACTGATTTCAAACAGAGTTTCACCTTCATACACGCTGTCCTGCTTTCCCAGTAGGTCCGGAGCCTGCCCCTTGTACCTGAAGACACCGGATACAGCAGTAAGTTACTGATACCACTAGTAGGACTAATGGTGCCAGTACAAAGACTTCAATCTGACTCAGACATTTAAATAAAACTTCAAACAAACTCATCACCAGTGACTACACTGCAGCAGGATCTGACTGATGGAATGGAACAGCATTTTTTCATTTGATCAAAAATTTTAAATATATATATACACACACACTGTTTTTGAAAGAAATTGTTGGCCCACAAAACTAAAGGAGGAAAATTGTTGTCAACAGTTTTATTCAAATTAAAGGGAACCTGTTAATTCACTTTTTGCATGTTTTTGTACTTCCATTTGGCTAGAAACAGTCCAAGAGCAAAAAAAAAAAAACACTGATCCGTTTTTTTGGCAATAAGTAAATGTTTTCTGGTGTCTGTAAAACGACCCATTTCAAAAACCTCGGGATTGTTGCATCACAATCCTTGTTACCTAGCAACCCCAAGGCTAATTTGTATAAGTGATGTAGCCCTAAAACCTCTCATTCTGAAATGAGCTCAAAACAGGCAGAACTGATCAGGTGAAATCTCAATATCTGAGAAAGATTTTGTGTATTAAATGTAATGAACATGTTTTGTACAGCCCACAGATCTATCCTGACTTGTTCAAGGAAGCAGAATAGGTCCCCTTTAAGTTTTTTCTAGCTGACATTTTGTGCATAGTATTAATATTAAAAGAATCCACTGTTCAGCTCTAAAAAATTTGAAAGCACAGTTATAGGAAAATTCACAATGTTTTGACTCTATGAAGTAAACATTAAGAAAGTGAAAACATTTACTTCAAAAGTTTTATTTGTAAAAAACACATTAACAATATCCTGAGGGTGAAGAAATAACTGTTATCCAGAATGCAAATAGTTTTGTTATTAATCCAAATTTAAGCCAATATCTCACTGGGCTGTGACTGTGAGACTAGCTGGTGACTCAAAAGTGAGAGAAGATTGGTCCATTTTCAGTCACTGTCTCCCTGAACTCCAAGTGTTTGCAACCAGCGCACTGTTTTAGAAAATTGCCATTTATTTTGTGTGCATAGCTTGCAAAATTATATTTTAGGCCATGCACATTACTTTGTTGCCCACCTCTGTCCACATCATACCATCCTGACCCACTTTGCACCAGGGGGTGGGGGTAAAATCTATTTTTAGATGCATTGCAGACAATCAATTGTGTTATTCTGTGCTGCCACATTAGGAAAGTCAGCAGTGTAGTTGCTGTGTGGGGCTGTTTGCCTATGTGAACTCAATGTAGCTTCCTGTGTTTTAACATTTTCTTTGCTAAACCATGAAGATTCTGTCTGTATGTAACAGCTGTAATGTTTCATAACATGACTGTCTGTAGTAATGACTTTGAAACATATGATTTAATTATAAATTTCCACTGCTAAACATGATGCTAACCTTGTTAGCTTTTGTGTGGTGTTTTCAATGTTAAGTTAGCATCTATGCCAGGGGTAGGCCAACCTGGTCCTTGTGTGCCTCTATCCTGCATGTTGTAAATGTTTTAAATTACACGTAATTTAAATCAATGGGTGATTAACAGGCTTCTGACGAACATGAAGGGGTCATTTAACCACTGAATCAGGTGTGTTGGAGCAGGAAACAAGGAAAACATGCAGGATGGTGGCCCTGAGGACCAGGGTTGCCCACCCCTGGCAACCTGATAGAAGAGTGCTTCCATGCAGGTGTCATAGTACAGCCCTAGTGCTCCTGAGATGTGTTTAGGTCTGCTATGATGAAAAAACATTTGTCAGTCAAAATGCGTGAACATGTTCAAAACTAAAGCGAGCCTCTGTGATTCACATAAAGGAAACTGAGAACCACTACAAATAGTTTGAAAAATTCTGGAGGCTCCTTTATGAATGCTGTTTACCCAACTAGTCTCCAACAGCCACAGCCCGGTGAGACACTGGCTTAAGACAACAGAATGCAGATACAGAATAAGATCAGGAGATGCAAACAGCCCATCCAGTCTATGGTCAGATTTGTGTTGATAAGGGTGCGTGAACTCCAAGGATTCTGAATGATTTTGACTGTATGAGCCTTGTCCAGAGCTATGATCCAGAACCAAATGTCCCCATCACAGAAACCAGAGGTGAAACATGAGGGGCCTAACTCAGAACCAACTAAAACGGGTAGAAAGAATGAATAATCATCACTTTCATGATTTTAGACAGAAACATCAGAACCAGGACTACTCACCTTTCCACAGTGGGGACTCTGGCTTTGCTTTTGATGACCAGGTACTTCTCTCTGCAGCCTCCACACAGCAGGTAGTACGGGTTCCCGCTGCCGCACTCCCCTCCGAACCAGCCGTCTACGTAGGAGCCATTGCTACGGTAACCCTGCCGGTTGGCGCTGCGCCCACAGCCGGGGTGACTCTTCTTCATGTGCTGATTGAAGTTGGCCACGTTAGCCTCACAAAGCTCACACACTACCACTTCATCTCTGTCGTCCGTCTCACACACGTGCTGCAAAGGGTTAAAAACACACATGTCAACACACAACGAGTTGTAATATCAAAGAAAACATTCATGCAGTGGATTCCTTTACAATACAGAAATCAATGCTATATTTTATTTCAAGCAACAGCCAATCAGCATTGTGAATGGAGTTTTTCCACAGCAGAGCTTTAGTTCATGCTTGTTGGATCACCCAAGGCAGTACCGGTGTTCAGGCGTGCACATGTGGATTTTTTCACAGATAGGTGATGCAGGTCAACAACAGCTCATTGGCTGGAGCATAAAGTCACACACACCCATGTTGGCCAGTCCAGTACCTCCGGGATCCACATTCCCAGAATGTCGGTGTCGCTGACAAGGTCCTGGCCGAACATGGCCTCCATGGTCTCCTCGTCCAGGTCCATCTCCAGCTCTTCGTCCAGGTTGAAGTCATACAGGGCACCCGGGTCTTGTTGCTGCTGGAGGGACGACACCTCCCGGCGGGACTGGCTGTGGTGGGCCTGAACTGAGCGGTACAGTCCAGCTGAGAGGGGCAGGAAGTTCAACATGAGCTGATAGGTGCTGTGAAGCAAACTGTAGCAAAGATGGAAAAACTGTTCTCACCAGCACGAGCCAACAGAGTGCGAGCAGCCAAGTCAAAACGGTGTTTCCTGCCGGCTGCAGAGCGCCCTCTGAGGGGGGTGCTGCTGGAGGCTGAGGCACTGTCCTGCTCCACACCTTCAGGACTACAAACCACACATACACAGTCACACACCTTATCCAATCCTCCTTTCTTTACATTTCCCTTCCTGTAAATTAGACTTTCTTTTAAAATGGGCTGAATTAATAGTTCTTCAGACTTTATAAAGGACTTTCAGTCCATGTACATGAAAATTGTTTAGAGAAAATTAAAACTTATCATTCCTTGAAGAAATTCCTATTGCCCACTGCTCTGCCCACTGTTGTTGAGAAACAACAAAGTTGCAGCCAGCAGGGGCGTGATATCCCATAGTTCATGTGTTGTACCGAGTGAATCGACTGAAAGGGAACTACAAAAGCTCCACTGACATCATGTTTGTCTGAGACAGACTAGTTACATCACATCACCACCACATTTTGAATTGTGCCTCTTTTAAATTCCACATTTCACAAGTCAGGCTCAATGTGACAGGTGGATTGGATGGGGGAGATAAATCTCACCCTTTGCCTGAGATAAAAGTTTACTGATAGCACCGGAATGATCTCTGCCACTCAGAGCCTGTATGGCCACCAAAGTCAACATCCAGCCCTGTTCTCTCACTATGATCAGTGTTTGAGAAATCAAACTGAGAAGGGGGAAAGCATACGGGTGAACCAGTGCATCAACTTCCAGTGGTACATCTGCATCTGACAGAGGGACAAACAACAGATAGTGCACATGGGTTGCCCAAACAGACAGGAGTATGGTGCCGCTCCACAGGATTACCTCCTGGGCCAGTCTGTGTAGCAGGGTCCCACCCTGACAACTGATGTGGGCTGACACTGTAGAGTTGTCCATCTTCCCAAAGACCTGTCCGTCTTTTAAATGGGCCAGACAGCAATTTAATGCAAGGAACACTGCCTGCATCTCCAGAACACATATGTGAAGCTGCAGCATTCACTGCTCTACCCATCATGGTTGCACCCTTATCCTGTCATCTTCTAGCGATACCTCCACAACAAAACCTTCGGGCAGGGGGACGGGGGGAGCACAGTCTTAAATGTCGCAACCTATCGCTGAAAATTCTGTTAGCAAAATATCTCATGAACAACCAAAACAATTTTATTGAAACTTTCAGGATATATTCAACTCCATCCAAGATGGCTGCCACAGCAAATCAACCTTTGAAAAAACAACACACAAATGACTGTAACTCAGTCAGTTTTAAAGATATTGAGCTAAAACTTGGCGTAGCAGTATCTGAGGGTGGTGTACAACACATACTCCAAGTGCTAGTCATTGCAAAGTATCTTTGCTTACAATGTGTTGGAGTCAACCCCGTTTATTACAAAAATATCTCAAGAACCACTTGTCAGATTTTCATAAAACTTTCAGAAAATAACTATTGGTACATCTACAACTGGTAAACTTTAGGAACATTAGCCAAAATGTTGGCTAAAATTTAGTGAAGTTTAGAGATAATGGCATTATTATTTACAACACAAACTTTAGCTTGACATCTGGTGAAATTACATCAAATTGTACATGATGTTATTTTCAAGGTTAGACCAAAATGGCTACAGCTCTGCCCTCAACATAAGATGATCTTAGTCTAAAACTCTGACTAAAAGCAGTGGGCAATATGAATTCCTTCAAGGAATGCTAGGCCTTTAATTAAAATTAGATTTTGATCCAACTGCATTAAATATTGAACTGATAATTGTGCTTTGGTCTAAAACAAGACTTGCAGATGCACCTTTCACTGAAGCCCTCCTCCAGCTCTGCAGCGTCTGCGCTGGAGATGTCTCCTGGAGAGCACAGGTACGAGCTCCGCTCTACAGATTTGCCTCCAGTAGAAGCTGTTGCTCCGGGACAGGAGGAGTCAGACCTGTCTCCACCAGTGGTACTGCCTCTGCCGTGAGTCTCGTCATGCTCGTCCTCTGCAGATGGATGTTCGATCATCCACATGGCCAGAACAGTGATGTTCTGAGCATCTGCTTCTCCTCGAGCACCTAGGACAGGAATCAAACTTTAATGTGAATATGTGAAGAACGCAAAATGTGTTCGTTTAAGGAATGCCAGGCCTTTAATTTAATTTGTTTTCTCTGCTGAGGAACACAAACCTGTGGCTTCCAGGGCTTTGGTGATCTGGCGCAGAGAGAAACCCATCTCCAGCAGCGGCACAGCGATGGCTGGAGGTGGGGGGGACGTGGACAGTCTGCTGCTGGGGTCTGACAGGGCTGAAGAAAACACAAGAAGCCATTTCAGCTGAGGTCTGCAGTTTCTCACTGTTCTGGATCTTCTTGGTGGTATTTCCATGTATGCACTCACAGGTGCCAGCTCTGTTTTGAGATCTGGTGGGCTGGGAGTCTGGTGAGGTGAGACTCTGCCTGCGGCCGACCTCATCTGATGGAGACGTTGGCAGAGATGATACTGGTGGAGTCTGGGCCCGGCGAGTCGGAACTAGGGTAGTGGGGTAGCTGGAGAACATTTGCCTGTCAGAACACACAGTGGAGTATTATTACCATAATAAAACAACAGAGGTTGTCATGAACGTCAGGTGTCTGCTCCCACCTGAGGAGGCTTAGAGGCATGACACCCGGAGACTCAGAGGCAGGGACAGCCTCGGTGTCTGTGACCGGAGTCGTAGCAGTGGTGGTGTCCTCCAGCGAGGAGCTCATGAAGGAGGTGGTGCTGGAGGCCGAGGGGCTAGTGGTGATAGGGGTCTGAGCCGTCTGCTCACAGTCAGCGCCCTCCCCCTCTCCTTCAGGTTCACTTCTCACACCTCAGGGAGGTTAAAGAAGAAAATAAACTTTCTATCTCTGCAGTGAACTGTAATACCATGAATAAATGAACAAACCTGGATTATAATGCATCGTAAACCTAATTATTTGGGGTTTGTTGAATTATTGGGTGACTGGAATCATGATTTGGTCCCAAAGCAGAATCCAAACCTCTTCTGATTTCTGTTTGTAATCACCACCAAATTAGAAAGACTAATGTTTTTGCCTGTGTCTGAATTTGTTAAGCAAAATTTCTCATAAACTACACCGAATGGATTTTAATGAAACTTTAAGAAAGTAATCATTGAATGTTTATCTGCAACTGTCAACCAAAATCAATTTGAATGTGACAGCTAATCAATGTTAGCCTATGCAAAACTCGTTACACATCAAGGAATTTTACAGTCAGTGAGCTAAAATCTGGAATGGTTTTTATTAGCTCCCAGTCATTTACAACACATACTCCCAACCACTAACAGATCATGTGAGATCTCACAATATACTAGGCCTTTTTGTTCTTACCAAGCTTAACCTTTGCCCCGCTCGTCTCCTCCAGCAGCCCGTTCACCACCAGTTTGTAGATCATAGCCTGAGCTCTCTCTAGGTCTGCCAGGCCCAGTGCTCGCTTGATAGGGGAGCGCATCACAGCTCGCTTCACCATATGTCGCATGAGAAACTGCAGAGCGGCTCGCATTTCCACCTCCTCCTGACTGACAGGCGAGGTGATGGTTGTGCTTCCACTGGTGCTAGCATTCAGGTCAGCATTGTGTCCACTGGGTGCTGTTTCAGGTAACACCTGAAAGTCAAAGCAATTAGCAAGCCAGAGAAAATCTGACATAGTATTTCATTTATATTAAAACAAATACAACCAGAATGATTAAAGAAATACCAACTGTAACAAAGATATCAGATCAGCTTTACATAAAGAAAAAAACTTCTCTTTATAAAATGTCTGAAAAGGGCAACATGTATAGTAAAATTTAAAAGGACAGTTTGACCATTCTGAAATGGGTTTCAGTGGTAAAGGTTTGACAGCACAATGATTCAGTCCCTTCAGGAAGTTGTAATCACAAGTAATAATGCAAGTTCAACCAATCCCCATAAAAGTCACAATTTTGACCAAAGCAATTTTCCTACAAATTTGACCAATCGCCTTAGTTCCCTGCCCAATTTCAGTTCCTGGAAGCTAGATCTGGCTTAGCCAGCAAAATGAAACGCCAAAAGATCACACGTACCATCAAACATAACCGCTAAAATCCTTCTGTTTCCTAAAGTATTACATGCAAGTAGTGGAAAATTATTTTGCACCATAAGCTAACACTAGGCTAAAATCATCACTTGAGAAGAATTTATCTACTGCAAAACCTGTCCAGAGAACTGCTGGACCACTAAACGTACTATGGAAGTTAAACTCCCATAATATTAGGATGTGTGTTTTGTCTTATGACGATGCTCCCTGAGGCATTCTGTGGGGGGTGCTGCAGGGGTATGGGCTCCCTGTATAACCCAAGCAAGAGCTGTGTTTACACTTTTGGCACAAAGTCAAGGTCGTTCTCAGTGCTAAGGCTATGGCTCGTCTCTGATCCGGTTTGTGGTAGTCATGGACAGGATCTCAAGGCACAGCTGTGGAGAGGAGAGGGTCTGGTTTGGGAATGATATGGTTCTGTTGGCGTCTTTAGGCCATGAACTTTAACGAGCACTTCAAGACTCAGCTGTGCACCTTCACCTCAAGAATAAGGGACATTTTTCAGGACCCAAATGTATTTAGGAAAGAGAAGACAGATGATTTGAGAGGGGGTGATGGAACCCATCAAACAAGAACGACCAACTTTAAACAGATCTCAGATTTCAGATTTCTAAAACTGACAATGGAGATAAGCCTGATAGCCATCATCATACCTAATTTACACCTTCATGCATGTGATCAAAACATCTCTCTGTGAACCAGGCAAACAAAAACCTGGGAGTGAGAATAATCTGCATGCAAATTTAGCTGCACAATGGAGCATTTGATGCAGTTTAAAGCTTCAAACTCCACACTGTCCAATTTTGAATTGAGACAGCTTCCCAGATGGTAAGCAAAATGTCTTCGGCTACAGAAAAGAAGTCTAGTTGTTTTATTTATTTATTTTTTCTAATAAAAATGTTAATAAGTACACTCAAACAGATGTGTTGCACTTTAACCATATTTACTGTAGAAATCATGTGCTTTATTTAAAAAGGTTACTTTAAGTTGTTTTTGTAAATTTATTTTGTACATTTGACCATGTTTTAGAAAAAATAAATTCAGCTTCAAAGGACTGCAACTTCAATCAAAACCTTTTTTAAAAGGCTGCTACAAAATCAGTAATTTTAGGTGGAAAAAAATCACAAAGAAAAGTCAGCAAACTCTTGGAGGGACTGATAAATTCTGTACTGACAGTAACTAAGGTTAGATTAGACCCAAAATCAGCTTTCACATTTCACACTCATTTTGTCAAATGTGAAGCCTTGATGCAAAGCTGAGCTGCTTAAAAGTATTTATGAGGCTAGCCTGCTCATTTTGGAACTGATGTTCTATTAAAAGTTAGTAGCTTATCAGCCATGACATCCGTCAGAAGAGTAAAGTGTATGAAGAAAGGGGCAAAAGTCTTTATACGGAATAGGCTAATGCCTAGCAAAGACAGGGACTGTAATTTATGTTTTTTCAGGCTTATAAAACAGTGTAAATGACAATTACATTAGCCAATATTAAATCTCTACGCTTTTGATTGACACTGTTTGTTTAGTCTGTGACCATTTTCTCAACCGAACAACAAGTCAGCAATCTGAACCCCAGAATGTCCATATGATGTCCTCGAGCAAGACACCGAATGCCTAACTGCTTCCCAGGCGCCTGAAGTAGCTTCCACTGATCCATGTGTGATGTCTCAAATGCAAAGAACAAATGTCTTCATTGTATGGGTACAAACAATGATGACAATGTGCAGCACTTTCTTACTTCTTCTCCACACATACATTTGAATGGTAACACAGACATTGTTTGGTTGAGGGAACAGCAACAGACAAATGGTGCTGTGCAAAAGTGTAGAGGTTTAATGTTAGCTAATGTAAAGTTCCTTCATGTCAGGATGAGAGACTTGTTTTAAATCAAGCCCTCTTTTGGCTGAAGATGTCTCTCCTCATCTTCATACTTTGTGCTCTGTGACTAATAAGGTGCCGATAACAACACCTTAAAAATCACAAGGCTCCCCTCTGAACTTTCTGATTTGGACCTGGTGATGTCACAACAAACGTACCTTTGGTATGAGAAGCAGCTCTGCGTACTTGCTGCAGCTCAACAGAGCACTCAGGGTCTTCATGGCTCCCAGGTACAGGTAGGACAGCTGAACAGCATGGATCTCTGACTGAGTGCTGATGGAGGACAGCTCATGGCTGCGGGAGCCATGCTCGTGAGCCTTCTTCCTGCTGCTCTCAGCAGCAGCGTGAGCAGCTGCCATAAAAAGGCTTTCATTCCCGCTGCCAGCCACAGAGGAGATCTCACTTTCAGACTTTGAGTTGGGCGCCACGTGTGATTTCACCTCCTCCAGGCTATGAGACGCTCGCAAGTCAGAGGTGGTCGCCAACGCTCTGTTCTCTTTCTGTTCATTATGGTTGTGGCCTTCTCCGTCCGCCTTCTCCTCAGTGCCGGTTGGCTCGTGCCCAATCGAGGCTGCGTTGCGATGTTTTTTTTCATGACGCCGTGCGCTGAGCTTGGCGGCCGTCTCCTCGTGGATGCTGGTCAAGTAGGTGAGGTCCAACAGCAATGAGGCAGTGAGGCCACGGAAACGCCCCACGTCAAACGGCAGAGGTTCACAGGGCTCCAGGTTGTACAGCGGAGTGTCACTAGGCGACCAAAAAGTTGGGAAGCTTTAATAGAAGGAAGTGGAGAATAAAAAGGAGACAAGGAAACACAAAGTGAGGGAAAAGGGCAGGAGAGAAGGAACACAGCATGCAAGACAAGTAAAGACACACAATGTGTGGAAGGGAGTAGGCATGAGCAGGTATGAGATCCTGGTAACACCACAGTTTTACCAGCAATATTTAAAATGTCTTAAATAATCTATCTGCAAAAATGGAACTGTTTTATTAGAGGTGCTTCAATCACATTTAATATAATACAATATGGGCATGGGTCAAAATTTTATTTTGACAGTATTACCTTGAGCAAAAATAACTCTTTACTGATATTAAAACAAAAATAAAAAACAAAAAAAACATTTTTTGCAACTACTGCTGACTTAATGTGACATATTGCTTAATAATGATTATATTATTGGTATAAATAATATAATATTACTTATATAATAAGTATATAAACAATAATAAGTATAATAAGTATATAATAAGTATTCTAATATTACTTAGTACAATGGGTGTGCACAGATATAAGGAAATGGAGAACACAAATCTGTTTAAATCAGTGTCAGCTTTTTCCACTTCTTTATTTATGGCTCAGCCGGCTCACTATCTCCATCATCTTAATGCTCATATACTTTAACTACAAGAGACCCATTAGAGGGATGTAGACCACCCAAGACTCAAAACAAGTTGGGTCGTTCATTTCCAGCAAATCAAGGGCTGTTGCCATTCTTAAACATAGAGATATTCACTTTATTCATGTTCAAACAATTTCTGAATCTGCTGGCAGGTTTATAATTGTTTTGGGGCACATTTATGACAAAAGTGGCTCTTGTAAATGTTTATGCTTACAATTGAGACAAGGAGTTATTTTTAACACAGGTTTTCTCAGTGCTACAAGATTTAACTATTACCTATTTATGCTATGAAGATGTAAGGATATTTTACCCTATTGGACCCTTTAGTAGACCGCTCTTCCTCTACCTTTGCTCAATCTAAGTTGGACAGAGTGATTGAAGCCTTTATGAGAGAGTTTAATGTTGTAGATCCCTTATAGCACCGCGCTCCATTCAAAATGGAGGACTTCAGAGAATATTGCACTAATGTAAGTGTCAAGTATAAACACGTACACCGCTCGCTCAGGTCTGCGCGCCGTGAGCAGAGCCCTGTGCGACACTACAGAGCCTTTAGGGGTATGTCCTACTTCACTTACTCTTTCCTGCTTTAAAGGACTTAAATGTATTCACAACTCTGCCAACCAAAGGGCTAATACTGCTAAATTGAAAATCTGCAGCTAAGTATACAAGCTAGGTTATAGAGGTCCTTTTTTTCCTTAACTGGGGGTGAAAAATATATATATATATATATATATATATATATATATCAGCCTGACTTTGGCTGGTAATGCTGTATCATCTGAAATAACCTGAAATCTGTTTTTGTCTTTGTCATGCTAATTGTCGTAGCTTGTTGCAAACATTTGCCTAAAAATGGCGTTCCCTTAAAAAGTGTTGCTCTTCTGATAGACAAGCCATGACTGTCGGTGTTTTTCATTATCAGAAAACCTTTATACAACCGACTATTTGATTTTTATGAGGGGTGGTCATCAAACAGATGACTAACAAAACAGGTGAGGAAGAAAGAAATTCTGCTCAGTGACTGGGAAAAAAACAACCAAGAACATATTGTTTCTGCTCTCTCACTTAATGGAATTTAAACCACACAAACAGTATGATGAAAAGATTTAAAGGTTTATATATTGGGGCTTTTTAGAACTGTGGTATAACTTTAAACCAAAAACGGATGGATGATGATGATGAAAAAGAGACAAACAATCACAATGTCAGAGACGAAACAAAGGGTGAAATGAGAACTGACAGGCTCAGAGAAAACATCCAGGGATCACTTTGACACATTTCATTAACTGTCTCAGAGAGGAGCAAACTAAACCAAGCCTGATATTCAGTACTGATTATATCAACATGCAGAAATGTAATGTTATGCATATAACTACTGTACCCTGAAGGAGAGGAACGAGGTACAACATATGTACTATGGGATATCACGCTCCCGCGTGTCCTGGCTGAAGACACCT
>JAOWBD010000048.1:32995251-33005267 GCA_028566035.1 Kryptolebias ocellatus
ACAGTTTTCTGGAAGTTTGTTCCAAATTTGTGGTGCATAGAAACTGAAAGCTGCTTCTCCTCGTTTGGTTCTGGTTCAAATTGTGTCTGTGACAGGCTGATGGGAACAAAGAGCTTACAGATCAAATTTAAAATGGCCTCTTTGTTAAAATGTGTATTCACTTTCTATTTTAGCCTGTTTTACCATTCCAGATAGGAGACAACTTAACCAATAAGCCACAATCCTCTCTCATTCTAAACAGTGTGTGGTGCTGTGAGTCTTCTGTTGACCCAAACAGCTTCATATCTTGGCCAAGATCTAAAAATAAAATGATTGAATTGTGGTGACAGTCCGTACCTCGGTGACGGTGTTGATGTGGCAGTAAGCCAGCAGCTGTTTCTGCAGGGAGCACAGGAGCTGGTGCAGGTGAGCGGGCTGGCTGCTGTCAGATGACGATGTGCCCTGCTGCAGCTTATCACTGTTCTTTTCCAGTTCTCCTAAGGCCTGATCCTGAACAGAACAGATACACACCACGTATTGTATCACTTCACCCATCAAAATGTTCAATCAAATCAGGATAACCAAGAGCAATCAACTGCAGACCTATTTAATCCAACATGTGGCTGTAGGTCCAACTTGGGTTGACATTTATCTCCAAACCCATTTCCAATTACTTTGTTTAAACCAACTTGACAGTTGTGATGGATAAAATGCTCTAAATTCCCCCTATATTAAAAAATGTTTAAAAACAACAACTAGAGTGAACATTTGAGAATAGAAGGTTTACATCCATAAACAGATGAAGTAACCTTTTACAGTCTGACATGATGCTGCTTTGGGTTGGACTTCCAAACCAAGTCACAGCTCCCTGAGAAAACTCAAAAGGACCAGTTCTTTATCTCACTGCGTCTTCTCGGATTCATTAGTCATCCAGAGCAAACAGGAAACAACATCCAACATTACTACAACCAGCTGCATTTTTAAGAAAGACAACTGAACAAATGAGCTAAACACTTGTTGTTTGTTCAGTCCTTATAGCAGTACAAGACACAACATATAATAAATGCTCTGAACAGACAGACGCTGTGAAAGAAAAATCCACAAAGGGTCAAACTGACAAAAGTTAACAAAATATAAATCAATTAATGAAAATCAGTCACTGGTTTGGATTTTGTTTCCACAGAATTATTTTAATAAACAAACTAATAAAACTAGCCTTGATATTTTGCTACTGAACTCTGAGACTTGTGCACCTGACCACAGGTACTTTGTCCCACTGCTCCATCTGTCTCAGGTTTGACGGTTCCTTCTCCAGATATTTCAGCTCCATTCACAGATGTTCAACAGGATTTAGATCAGGGCTGTTTGGTCCTGAGCCATTCTTGGTGTTTTGGGTCATTATCACTGAGTTTTCTGACTCTGGGCAGCACATCTGGCTTCAGAATGCCTTGATAGTCTTGAGATTCATTTGTACCCTGAAGATTTAAGACTTTAAGCTTTGTGGCTTCTGAAGATGCATTATGGCAAATTTCAATTGAAGACACCTGTGATGCTGACCACAGGATACACTTCAGTTTAACATGTCCCTATAGTCAGATTATTGTCACCCTTTTTTAGGTGGGGCCGTCTGTTTTTGTTCATTAGCTTGTTCATTAAAATAATTCTGTTGAACCAAGCCATGACTGATTTTCATTGGTTGATTTTTAGTCATTTTTCCTTTTTATTATTTTTGTCAGTTTCAAGTTATTTTAGTAACCTTTGTGGGTCACTCTTTCTTTAATGAAAGGGTAGCAACAAATTTGTCAGTGACTGTATAAAACATCCTTTTAAACCCAGCTAATGTCATGCTTTCAAGTGCTTTATAATGTGGTTACCAACACACACAGCTGCCATGCAAAAATCTGAAAAACACTCTGACAAATCTTTCTTTACAAACTGGATAAAAATAAGTCTTTGTCCATACTTAGCCAGACCAGGAAAATACTAAAAATGCCAGATAACCGTTTGTTTTCCTACTAAATGGGATTTGTTTGAACATAGACACATAGGAAAAAAAGAAATCTAAAGAACTGAGAGAAAGGATAAAAAATACTGCAACAGAAAGTGAAAAGAACAGAGACTAACAGTTTCACACCTGTGTGCTCACACACTCCTTATCCCACTGTGTGTTTTACAAGAGTTATTTATTTTTATGTAAAGAGAAGCACAGGAAGAAGCTGTTGTTCTGACAGGAAGCAAGGAGCAGCTTGAAACTCTGACTTCCTCCCAACCTGCCACGGTCTAGTCTAAAAGGATCAGAATGGACCAGAACCACTGTGTTACTGAAAACCAGGATCCACTCACAGTGTAAAAGCCAAGGTTTCGGAGCAGTGTCTTCATCAGAATCTCAGCCAGGTGGGTGTCGGGGTGGCCCCCTGTGGTACTGTAGGCGAGCTCGGGGTAAGCTGTAAAGGCTGGGCCGGAGGAGGGCACCTCGGGTCCGTCAGCGGGAAAGCTGTAACCGAGGAGAGAGGCCACATGGGTGTGATCCTGGAGACTGGTCAGGATGATGTCCAGCTGCATCCTCTGAGGCAGGAAAAATCAGATTTAATGGTCTTAACAGATTAAACAGGTGAACGAATGATCAGAAAACTAGATGGATCTGCTCATCAACTCTGCAACAATAAAAACAGCTGATATTATTTCAAAGAACAGCTTAGATGAACCATCTAAGCTGAAACTGAAGCAGCAGGAAGAACATGAGCGTGTTAGGTTTGATCTCCCTGCTGGTTGTGAACACTGACTAATGCACAAGCTCAATTCTTCATTTTCAAATGAATGTATGAACACTGTGAAACTTTCTGAACAAACACCAACGGATCACAAACACCAACGGATCCCCAACCAACGTTTGGAGATCCAGCTCAATATAACCTGCATAAATTCTGTTTTATTTGGTACAGAGTGTTCACAAACACACACTGTGGTTTAAAGCAGCATTTTAAAACAAGGCTGTTGTGTCAGTGGTCATTTGGTTGACAAATTATTTTTTCCCACAGTAGTTGTCCAAAACCATTTGTTCCGAAACAAAAGTGAGAAGATCAAATAAATAAAAACAAAATCACAAGGACTAAAACCTGGTTAGTCCTTGGTTATTGGGATTTTGGTCCACAAATACAAAACAAAAATGTCTGACAGTGATGAGAGCCAATCCGGTCTAATTTTGTTGTGTGATTAACAGTTCCACTTGGTTTTAAGGTCATGGTTTACGGTTGTTTTGTTGTCTCTGATTTTTAATACTCAAGGTTCATTTAAAAGAAAATATAAATGTCAATTCTTATTATAAACTAATGCAGTTCTGTGAAGTCTTACTATATTATGGCTTTAGTTTTCCTCCAAAGAATAAACACTAAATATCTTAGTGAAAGCAGTAAAACAAACTTTAGTTATATCTGAATGAAATGTTAGTCAATCACAGTATAATAACATGTCCTGGTTGAATATTGAAAAAGCAGCAACATTTAAACCACTTTGATTGAAATCCTATCATTTGTGAGGTAAAAGGGAATTGCATTTCCTCATACAGACTGTTTTTACCAACACAGGCACTCAACATACTGACCAGGTTATATGTTTGTTTCAGTCTAACGTATCCTGTCCTCTCTGCTGGCTGATGCTGGCTCCAAGTGGTTCAAAAAGCAAATCTCATCTGTGCCAACTTTAAAAATAACTAATTTGAGGAAAAGCCAAACTAGATAAAGTTATTTTTTAGGAAGCATCTCCTCTGTTTTGGTTATTCCTTCAGCTCCCGCTCTAGTCTGAGTGAGAAATCCACGGCACTGCTTGTAGTTTGTTATGATTTGGTGCCAATTAGTCAATAGCTGACACAAATTACAGATCAGACAGACTGTGTCGTACAGATGGCACATCAACAACACCTGGCTGCTGCACTCTGCCTGTACTGTACTTTACTGGCTCAAAGCTTTTTACACCAGATGAACTGAATGGTACACGCATGTCTCCAATCAAGACAGGTGAACTAATAGTTCAAATTGTCTTCATAAACTATTCGATACCCGATCAGGCAAACTTCTGAGCAGAGGTCCATCCCCAGGAAGTCAGGACAACCTGAAGAGACTTGATGCTGGAGCTGCTGTAGATTCTGACTCTACACAGGATTAGGTTTGGGGGCTGAATACATACAGTATGTTCACATTGTTTTCTTGTAGTTTTATACACTTTTTATTTTATTTTAAAACACTTTTTAAATTTCCATTTAACTTCATTAATCTGAAGTATTTTAGCAGAATTTTTGTTTTTAATCAAATTAACAATCCAACTGAATTCCAGGGTGTAGGGCAACAAAATATAAAGATTTTGAATACTTTTAAAAGGCAATGTAATTTGGAGCGATTTGTTTTGTGAATATGACGCAGAGGCAGAACAGAAGAGCTAAATGTGAAGCCGATATGACACAATGTGCCCATAAATGTTTTAGAATGCTCTGAACTCAGGCTTGGGGATCATGGTTTAGTAATCCCATCATCCTGTTCTGCAACGGCACAAACCCCAGATTTCTCAGTTGGCACACAGAACTGTCGTGCCTCGGGCGGCAGTGGCTCAGGAGGTAGGGGTTTGTCCTGTAATCGGAGGGTTTCTGGTTCGAGCCCCCGCTCCAGCTGTCTCAGCCGTTGTGTCCTTGGTAAGACACTTCACCCTCCTTGCCTACTGGTGGTGGTCAGAGGGCTCGGTGGCGCCGGTGTGATGGCAGCCTCACTTCTGTCAGCCCGCCCCAGGGCAGCTGTGGCTACAATGTAGCTTACCGCCATCAGTGGATGATTGTAGTGTAAAGCGCTTTGGGGTCCTTGGACTAGATAAAGCGCTATATAAGTGCAAGCCATTACCATTTACCATCAAAACCACTGAAAGTACTGCTCACAGCTGTGAAGTGACAGTTGCAATTTGGTTACAGGAATGTTACCAAACAATGTGACATGAGTCCAAATTCAGTCAGACATTAGTCACAGTTCTCTGTCCAGTGAGACAGTGGTTTCAGCAGCAGTCCTGCTGATGAACTGATGAGGTGCATGTGTGCAGGAAGCAGCCGGTACCTGTCCTTTGGAGAGACTCTCCCATCGGTCAGGGCCCTGAGGCAGCAGGGAGTGAAGCAGCTCCATCCTTTCCCTCAGTGGAGGCAGCAACATGGTCGCTCCCACAGACAGAGTCTCAATCACCGACTAAAACAAGAACAAACCGTCAGCAGCTACAGAGAGAGTTAGCACTAAGAGTAAAATATCTGAATTCTGCTCTCATTTCAAAACATCTGTTCTTCTGACGCTTTCT
The DNA here is from genome assembly GCA_028566035.1 of Kryptolebias ocellatus. Classification (NCBI taxonomy): domain Eukaryota; kingdom Metazoa; phylum Chordata; class Actinopteri; order Cyprinodontiformes; family Rivulidae; genus Kryptolebias; species Kryptolebias ocellatus. The sequence goes on from JAOWBD010000048.1 coordinate 33,000,553, forward strand.
TACCCCCTCTGCTCAGAAGAGCTGACTTCAGTACACCTGATGTTTCCATGAGGAGTGACCATGGTGTGTTTCAGTTTGATGACCAAAACAGATCTAATATTATATGTCAGAGCATTTTAAATATTGCCTGATACCATGAAAGAGGGCTGATCATGTGTCTGTCTGTTAGCAGAATATTGCATGAACCACTGGATGGATTAAGATGAAGCTCTCAAAATGCAATCATTCAAAGTGCTTCTGCAACTGATTACCTTTTGGGCTCAAGTCAATTCAAAATGGCTGCCTAAGCTAATCAACTGTAGAAAACACAAAAATGGCTATTACTAAAAATAAGTGTGCTAGTAGCTCGGAGACATCCCCAGCGCACACTTCCAGTGCTAACAGAACTCTCAGGATATGGTGTAAAAATGCATATTTTTTTAAATAGTTTTTAAACTGTCATTTTTCAACACAGAACAAAGATCTTTGTTGGACATGCTGGTGTGAAAGGCATGCTATCTGGTAAACAGGAGCCTGTCATAGTGAACAGGTTAGAGAATTCCCTTATGCTGGGTCTTTGTTCACATCAGAGGGTAACTCAAACTTGTTTGAAAGGACAGATCAGAGTCGCTGGCTACCAAAGTGAGACTCCTGCATCCACTTCCCTTGTCAGCCTTCTTTATGCTGCAGAAACCTGAAAATCATGCGCTTTTCAAATGACCTGCTCCTGACACCTGCTTCAGGTCCACTGGTCCCCCCACACTACAAATGCTGAGGTTCCACATAGAGTCCATGACCTGATTGGAGAGAATGACCTCTTCCTAAAGCAGATCAGGAGGAAAGAACTAAAGTGGTTTCCCCACATAGTGAGGGTCAAGGGAACTCTGTGAAACGGGATCCTCCAAGGAACAGCTGAAAAAATTCATAAAAGGGGGTGTCCTTCGCATTAATAGACCTGTGACACCTGTACCTGGACAGGGCTTCCTTTCCATGCCCTCACCTATCTCTCTGAGGATCAGTCAAGGTGGAAGCTGCTGGTTAATGATGTTTGTACTGCCCCCTTGGCAATAGGCTAAGGGACTGTTATTAATGAAAGGTAGCGGGTAATGCACATGTGTCAGACTCCGTTCCTCAGGGGGGCGCTCTCCTGCATGTCTTAGATGTGTTCTTGCTTTAAATGGATGACCTGTTGCCATGCTCCTGAAGAACCTGATGATTTGGTGAGGAGGTGATTAAACCATTTGAATCAGGCGTGTTGGAGCAGAAACACCTAAAACCTCCAGGACAGCGGCCCTCGAGGCCTGGAGTCTGACCCCCCTGCTTTAAAGAATGGTAGGCCCTTACTTTAGAAATGTTTCTAAATCTAAAAACATTTATTACTTCAACTTTTGGACTTGAACAGCTTTACAAATAGCTTACAGTGAAGACCTAAAATTTAGGATTTCTGAAAACAAAAACTTTTCTCATTTACTTGATTAAAAATAAATAAACCATTTTTAAAACTAGATTTTTTTGCTGGTGTTTAACTCACAGATGTCAGGATACAGTGTCATTCAACATTACTCTAGCTCCATTTTTCCATTTAATTCAATTTATCTATATTATAAAACAGAGAACCAAACAAAACATCTCAAAACATGGTCATCTTTAATACCTTTTTCCACACGTTTTTAAAAAGTAATGTATCTGTAACCCTGAATGCTCTGAAATAAAACTAATTTGTTTGTGATGCCAAGTATTGTTGCCATTAGAAGTTTCTATTCACACATCATGAACATGAATGTCAGATTGATTTTAATGATTTATTTAAACCATTCTTTTTCCACATTGGAAGGATTTATAACATTTAACTTCAATGACTTGATTTTTTCCTGATGCACACAGGGTCTGACATGATGACTGGATGGAAACTTCTGGTCAAACAGAACCAAATAAATGTTTTCTGTCCTGCTCATGTTTTATTTGATGTTTTTATGTTCTGTTTGAGTTTGTAACATTTCTCTGTCCCCCCTTTTATCTTGTACCTCCTGAATCTCATCAGGCACTGACGCGTCCATTAGTCTGAAGAGCAGGTTCCTCAGCGGCCTGGCCTGTCGACCCAAAATACTTGTGGCCACGCCCCCCGCCAGTGCCAGAGCCAGATGATTGGATAAAAGCCGAAGACAGAGCTTGAGGAAGTTATGATGCTCCCTGCAAACATGGAAACTTTCTTATTCCTAGGAACTGGTATCACCTGTAGACAGCTGAAGCCTAAATGACCTCACCTGGAGGAGGGGAAGGGAAGGGGGGGAACATCGCTGTTGATGCCATCACAGTAGCGCTCGAGGAAGGAGCGCAGGTGAGAAAAGGTGCTTTCTTCAAGGTCAACACAGTACGGTCGGTGCCAGGCCACCACCTGCCTGCAGAGCCACAATACAGAAATAAAAGTAAAAAATTATGTGTTTATTCAGACAGAAGCATCAACTCCTGGTCGCTCTGGCAGCAAAGCAGAAACATCAGCAGCAATGAAAAGTCCTCAACCCCTGATGACCCTACAGCCAGTGTCACAATCCAGGGCAATAAGAACCAGCACCTCTAGAGTTACATCAGGACATACAGACACATTCAGCTCAGGATGTCCAGAGCTGACCTTGTGTCAGATCAGCACATTTTTCTTTAGCTTGCAACTTTTGCAGTTTGGTTATTTCTTGTGGTGGTAAAAATAGAGTTACGTTTAATACTGCCAATTAATTTAGTTTTAATTTATTCTCTTGTATGAAACACTTCTGTGTCTAAACAAATCTCTCCCAAAGCAACAATGTTTTACCTATTTAAAATGACTTGCAGGAAGTATTTCAGGCACCTTTAGAAAGTACTGATTGTTCTGCTGGACTGAAACACTTTGCTGTGTTTGAGTTGAAATTTGTAAGTAATCATGAAATTATGGATTTCTTTCTTCATCGAATTGTCAAGTTTTATTAATCTATGGGACAAAAATGGTTTTACATCCAAAAATTGGGCCTTCAGAAAAAAGAAAAAAGAAAAAAATCTGGAGATTTTTAGGGCCTTATGATCCTCTCTCTAACTCTGATCTCCAGCATTTGTAATGCAAGTCAACACATTCCCATTTCCCTTTGACCTGTGTCCCTGTGGTGCTGTGACCACAGCTGCAGCATCACCTGTCTCTGGGCAGTGCGGTCCATGCCAGGCTGTGGGACGTCCCTGCTGAGATCTGCTGAATAGCGACTCCGTCCAGGCCAACCACCTTCTTGGGTTTGGTGATGGGCCCTGTGGAGTTCCCCTGTCCACACTGACCCATGGAGTTGTTGCCCCACGCGTACACTTCATTATCTGGATGATGACAACAGTCAGAACAAACATTAGGAGTTAAACAACTTTTATATGAACAGATAAAACCAGTGTTGAATGTATTTTCAATTATATCATTCTTATTGCTACACACAGATCCACAGAGTCAGCAAATTATTATTTCAACAGGGAATCAAAGTTCATCACCACTGAGCTCATAGTTAAAATACTACACATCTGAAACACTGTTTATGGAACCAAAGATGAGAGGAGTACCATGAGACAGGGCCAAGCAGTGGCTGTCCCCGATGGAAATGTCCACCACTCGGGTTGTAGCCAGCTCCTCGATTAGTTTGGGTCGCAGCGCTGTAGCTTCAGAGGAACCACAGCCCAGGCAGGCGCCACAGCCCCAAGCATACACCTGATTCAAAATAAAACAAACAATCAGGAACATTTTCAGGTTGGAAATTAATGTTCACAAATTCAGGGATTAAAGCAAAAAATAAAAAATCTTTGGACTGATTGTTTTTCTACACTTCATCATATTACCTGAGCATCACACCCTGCCATGCCTCACATCTTTTCTGCATGTCACTTCCCAAAGGTTTTCATGTAAAGAGGAGTGTACTGTGTATATGCCCTTAGTCGAAGTACACAGAACAGTGTTCTCTAACGAAGCATTCAGGTTGTAAGACACACGTCCAATAAATAAATCCACTAATTCAAACAAAAATACTCCGGAACATTTGTTGTGGTATCAGTCAACAGAAATTATGAGCATTGGAAATGATCAAACAAGGTCTTAAATATTATAGAAACATTACTGTTGCCATTTATAAAAGTACAGGTTTTCAGTTTGAGTAAAATAATAAATATAATAACAGACCTCCCGTGTGTCAGGCGGATATGCTAACCATTGTCCTAATAAGCAACACGTCAGACAAAGTCCACTGGTAGCTACTTATCTATGCAAGCTCTCCTGTTTTTGTACTTTATTTCCTAGTTCTGACCCTCATCCTTTATCTTGGTTTGGGATCAGAAAAAGTGACCCAAAAGAGAAACTCAAAGTCATTGTAGTGCAGTGATTTATTTTAGATAGAAAGTTTTACATTTCCATCCTGCCATCGATCAGTCAGGATCAGTCAGTATTATCTGGATGCGGTGGGGGGAAGGTGTCCTGGGACGCTGCAGGACTGAGCTGCCTGTAATGCTGTGGGACGGAGGAGGCTCCACTGCAGCACCCGCTGCTCATTGGAAAGAACGTAATGTTTTGTATATAACTACTGTTCCCTGAAGGAGAGGAACGAGGTACAACACATGTACTATGGGATATCACGCCTGCGTGTCCTGGCTGAAGACACCTTTAATCATGCCTTTAGGCAAATAACGTGATGACGACAAGTGACAGGCCCCGCCTGCACTATGTAACCGTCCGTCATCACAGTCAT
>JAOWBD010000048.1:33006180-33016456 GCA_028566035.1 Kryptolebias ocellatus
CATGCCCATCAGCTGTAGGATCGTCCGGAAACGCAGTTTGCGTCCCAACTGAAACTGAGCAAGGCAGCGGTGAAATGCGGCGACTCTGTGTTCTGAGAGACGAGCTCTGCTCGACAGGGAGCATATTTCCAGCCCAAGAAATGAAAACTGCAGACTGGGAGTCAGCAAGCTTTTCTGAAAATTCACAGAAAAGCCTAGCGCTTGAATGTGTGCCAGGACCTGAGACAGCTGTTCTGTCGCCTGCTCTCTGGAGCTGGCTATCATAGCCCAGTCGTCCAGATAAAACCCTGATTTCGTAGTTCCGCTGCTAGGAGGACTGTGTTTTCTTCCTCCGAGACGTCGAGTTCCTCTGAAGATTTGGAGGGGGACCTTTGCTCCAAGCCGAGTGGCGGGGAGCTTGGCCGTGGATTTGTGGCTGTACCGGCTGGGAGCTGAGGCTCGCGGGCAGCGCCGCTCTCTTCGGTGGAGGCAGTGGTACCGCCTGTTTGTGAGTGCTTGAGCTGGACTTGGGTCTTACATCACGTCTAGGATTAATACAGCAAGCTCTTGAGTCTGTTTCTTCCTCAGCTCAAATTTAGCCTGTATGGCATCAAGAGACTCTCCAAACAGCCCATCAGCCGCCACCCGACCATCCAGGTAGACGGCCCGGTCCCGGTCCGGGATGTCGGAGAGAGTCAGCCACAGGTGACTCTGTGCCACCACCATTGCTGCCATCTCTCTGCCCAGAGAGAGCGCTGCACAGCGGGACACACGGAGGATGTAATCTGCGGTAACTCTGGACTCGTTCAGGAGTGGTACCAGCGGACTCTCCGACGGGACCTGAGCTCTAAGCTCTGCCAGGCGCATAGCCTGGTACGTCTGGAGCATGGAGATGGAGCTCAGCGCTCGAGCAGTGGTCATTTGAACTCTGTAGATTTTTTCCAGCTGCGCAGCAGAAAATCTACAGTGCTTGGATGGAAGGGATGTGGGGCCGTTCACACCATGGTTGTGGGACGGCGCCAAGTACGCTGCCAGGGATGGCTCTATGGATGGCTCCATGGCTGGCTCCATGGATGGAATATTTACCAGCTCCAGATACTGTCCGTAGCCGGGTACTGTAACGCAGGTGGACAGCGGTTCCGAGATAAAATCTGGGAACATGGGCAGACAGTTTTTAACCTCGGCCGGCTCCGCGGGGAGGTAAAACCTGGCAAACCGCAACAGTTTCTGAGCAGGAGGGGGACAGGGCCACTCCACGTCTAGTTTCTCAGCCGCACACCGGTACAAGGAGAGGAATGACATGTCGTCCTGGCCCGCCGGCGGCACCCTGACCCGACAAAAACTCCTCCTCGTCCTCCGACAGACCTTGAACATCCAGACCGATGTCCAGTACGTCCTCGTCTGCCTGATGAAGGTCCAGTAGAAACTGAGACTGAGCAGCACCTGCTTCATTTCCAGCTAACCCATCAGCATAATCCATGTGGTCTGCCCAGCTGGAAGCTGGGACACCGACGGAAAAGCCGTCCTCGTGGGACTCTGATGAAACCGGGTTGCCAGACCCAGAGAGCAGAGGGTCTTGCTGTGAGACTGCAGCCTCTCCCAGCACCTTCTGGAGGAACTTCACCCGCCTTTCCGGGGTGGAGCGGCGAAGCTGGCGACAGAACGCGCAGGCTTCGGGCCACGCCAACGCTCTGCGAGCGTGAACGACCCCCAGACAGACGGGACAAGCTTCGTGCTGGTCCTTCTCATGGAGCGAGAAGCCGCACCCCTGAGGACAGGGGCGAACAGAAGACTTCTGCTTCGCTTGTGTCAGCTTTGTGCTCATCCCGAACCACAAAAGCTGAACTGTGCAGGAAAAACTCGGGACTAGCGCTTCGCGGGCAGGCACGCTTACCAGCAGGCAGCAGTGGCTAACACCAACAAAAGCAGTTAATGTGATTCTGAGCAGCCTTGTGAAACAGAACTAACTAGCAGCAGCTAGCTAGCCTGACTTGAAGAGGTGTTCCTAGTGAGGAGAAGAGCATAAGAACTGAGGAATGACTGTGATGATGGACGGTTACATAGTTCAGGCGGGGCCTGTCACTTGTCGTAATCACGTCATTTGCCTAAAGGTGGGATTAAAGGTGTCTTCAGCCAGGACACGCGGGGGCGTGATATCCCATAGTACATGTGTTGCACCGAGTGAATCGACTGAAAGGGAACCATACTTGCTTTCACATGAGTTTTCAAAAGTCTCCAGCTAGTTGTTTTTTTTTTTGTTTGTTTTGTTTTTAAATAGTCCCTACAGGGGTCTAAAAACTCCTTAAACATAGCAACAAAGACTAAGTTGACAGCACCGCTTGCACCCAAGCGCACTTTATGACACGCCTTGCTCTGTTTTGATTGGCTAAGAGCAGAAACACAGCTTTGATCTAAATGCTTCAGTTTCCAGGGCCAAACCACAGGGTGGTGTCCTACCTGTCCGGTAGAGGTCAGGGCCAGAGACGACTGGCTTCCTGCACACACTTTCCTGATGAACATCCCCTGCAGAGCTTCCACCACCTTTGGCTTGTAGACTCGATTAGTATCACCGTGTCCCAGTTTTCCTGCAGGACAACACACATCAGTGATAAGCAAACTGTGACAGAAAACCGAATCCAGCAAGAAACTCAGAGGACACACAACCAAAAGAACTATACTAAATTATTAATAATTATATTAAGCATGTGACACAAAAGGTTTACCCACCATTATCCCCTCCTCCAAAGGACCAAACGGTGCGTCCATCCTTCGACAACGCAATAGTGTGGGAACTTCCACAAGATACCTCTCCAACATTGCTGATGTCTTTGACCAGAGTTGGAATGTTTCGGCTGTTGCTGTCGCCATGTCCTGCATTTACAAACAAGCACAAATAAGTTTAAGAATGAAAACCAAACAAGACCAATTAGTGGTTACCACTGGGTTAGACGAAGCAAAATGTAATCTGTCTCAAGTCATGAACCCAGAGTGACAGATCAGCCTCAAACCTAAAAAGCATGAGAGGATTTTATTGTGTAAATGCTTATTCAGCATTTTCCCATTGTTCTTTGCAATCTAACTCCTTCTGCATACTTTGTGCTATTTCAACCATTCATTTATCAATACGTTCACTTTGTTTAGGAGTTAGGTGCTATGATGTGTGCTTTCAAAATATTTAACTTTATTTCCAAATATTTTCACCATAACAATACATTGAGATCTCTTCAATTCATATGAATGCTGCCGAGTGAACACTATAGTGATCCTGTTTCTTTGTATTATTCTTTATTCCAGCTCACATAGATTATTTTTGATGCTAACTCGCTCTGCATAAATAACGCTCTTTCAACCGTTCATATATCAACATTTAGCTTATTTAGGAGACAGGTGCTGAAGTTTGGTTTTGTAACTTTTATAGTTTTCAAAAAGTAAGTTCTTTTGGTTCTTTTACGCCAGGTGCCCTTCCTGCCACAACCTGGGTTCGAACCTGCAACCTCAGGATTACAAGACCACCGCAGACCCCCAGTTTTCAAAAGATGTAACTTTATTTACAAAAACAAAAACACCTATTAAACTACATTAAGATGTCTTTAAATCTTTCAAAACTTTGTTCTCTTTCATATCTACTTCACAATACCTGCTCCATTTCTTTTGCCTTGTTTTCTTTTTTGTCTTTATGTTTTCCTGTGCATCATTTGTGGCTCTTTCTGAGTCCATAAGGCTGGTTTCGACTCCACGAGAAGTGAAGAAATCTGCTCTCGTTAGTTGCGCGACGAAAATCATGTCATTTTGTTCTTACGGGAGCTCCGAGAGCCTGTTCTGTGCACAAGCTCCAGGCAGAACATTTTCTCAGAGGTGTATGCGCCAAGTATTGTGTGATTGTTCAGAACTTCGTGGGCATGTTTGTTAATGTAGAATAGCGCTTGAACCACAATGATGTCATTCTGCTGCAACTGTTCTGCTTCTAGAAGCTGACTGTTGTGCTAGAAAGATGGATAGCTTTGAGAAGAAACGGAAATACAGCCATCTTTACAACTGTTTTAGCAAAACATATAAAAATAGCCAAATAATAAAGAACTTGTGGAAGGAGATAGTACAATTATTGTGCATGAAGGAGTCCATCTGTCAGAAACAGTGGAGGTTGACAGATTTGCAAAGGCCAAAAGGCAGATGCAGGGATGGAGTGGAGACCCGTTCCAGTGCTGTACACCACTTTACAGTTGTGTCCTTGGTAAGACACTTCACCTGCTTTGCCTACTGGTGGTGGTCAGAGGGCTCGGTGTGATGGCAGCCTCACTTCTGTCAGCCGCCCCAGGGCAGCTGTGGCTATGATGTAGCTTACCACCATCAGTGGATGAATGTGTGGATGAATGGGTGAATGACTGTAGTGTGAAGCGCTTTGGGGTCCTTGGACTACATAAAGCAGTATAGAAGTGTAGGCCATTTAATTAACTGGTTAACATCAGCTTTGCGGCATTCCAGTGTTATGTTACAAGAAGCGAAACAACAGAAAAATAAGTATCGTATTTTCTGCACTATAGGGCACACTGGATTATAAGACGAACTGTCAATGAATGGTCCATTTTTGAACTTTTGTCATATAAAAGGCACACCGGACTTTAAGGCACATTAAGCGAAACAAAACAGCCCCGTCTTTTTGGAGAATACTGCACTGATGTAAGCATGAAGTATAAACGCCTCCAACACTCCCTCAGGTCCGTGCACAGAGCCCTGGGTGAAGCTACAAAACACAACATTAACTGAGCTTTAATGCTGCAAACGGTGCAGCTTTGGAGTTTACCAAAGTTGTACTGAAACATCACGACTTCTTACGTATGTAAGGTGCTCCGGATTATAAGGTGCACTGTTGTTTTGTGAGAAAACTGAAGGCTTTTAGGTGCGCCTTAAAGTCTTGAAAATACGGTAATAAGGTAAGTTTGTTTACTTTAGAGCTAGGAACATCCTGAGACTATGTCTAGTGTTAGATTATGGCCTGATCAAGACATTTTCCGTTGAAAAGGTTCTCGATATGAGAGCTAACTGTTAATGCCAACATGTCACAAAAGCAATAAGACAAAAAAAGATTACAGAACAGGGATCTGAATTTATCGCTCTGAGTGACCAACTCAATGTTGTGGCCCCAGCAGCTGCACGGTACATCCTACACTCCTGGCACAGCTACCTGAGCTGTAGAAAAGTTCACCATTACCTGCGGTCCTTGTTATCATCTGCATGAGAGAGCTGCTAGCTTTAGATGTTCAGATGTTTCCTTAATGTAGCCTCACAGCACACTGAAATCTGAAATTACTAGGATTTGGGCCAAAAAATCTTCATCAGGACAACTCTACTTAAAGCTATAACTAAATTTATCTGGTGTTTATTCTATGCAGTCTACAGCAGGGGTGTCAGACTCCAGGCCTCGAGGGCCGCTGTCCTGGAGGTTTTAGGTGTTTCTGCTCCAACACACCTGATTCAAACGGTTTATTCACCTCCTCACCAAATCATCAGGTTCTCCAGGAGCACGGCAACAAGTCATCTATTTAAAGCAGGTGTTTTAAAGCAAGAACACATCTAAGACATGCAGGAGAACGCCCCCATGAGGAACGGAGTTTGACACGTGTGGTCAACAGCTTCTGGGATGTTTTAGTTGACACTGGCTTTACATTTATTCTCAATATTTCTGATTAAATCTAAATTTCACCCTTGATCATAAACAAAAATATTACCAGATGATGACCTACAGATTTAAAACTAGTGTTCTGAGTACATGAAATATATGAGACTTATTTTAACCAGAGTGACTGTCAACACACCCTTTTTGTGTACCTGTGCATTAAAAAAGCTATAAATAAGTATTAAATATCAGATCAGACCTATAATATAGTCAGTAATATTATTTAAACAGCTGTAGTAATAGTAGTTGCATTTGTTGGTAATTAGAAGCAAATAAATTATGTCATACATATTTTAATTTCAACAACAACAATATTTTAGGTCATGGTTATATCATATCACCAGAATCTTATACTGGCCCGAGCCTAATCCAACATGACACATGCTGTCAAATACAGTAAGTACTGCTCCAAGAAGACTTTACAGATGTGATACTTGCAGTTAAAAAAAAAAACATCCAGAGGAAAATTAGCGCACATACCTAACCTCCCGAAGTCTCCTTCACCCCAGGTGTAGAGTTCTCCATCCTCACTAACTGCAGAACTGTGTCTGTAGCCAGCAGACACACACACAACCACCTAACACACACACACATGAAAAAACAAGTGACACCTGTTGACTTTTCTCTGTCAGGTTAGGGGAAAAAGGTCCATTACATTATATTCTTTACTGGACAAAAAGAGGGGGAAAAACACCTCACATGCACCTTTAAATCCAAACCACCATTCCCAGAACATGACAAGTCACTAAACCTAAAATCAGTCATTTGTTTGGTTGTTCAGTTTCCATTAAACAGACACGAATCAGAAAATTTAGGTCTAATCGTGACCTCCGCTAAGGAGTGGACGTCCATCCTTCTCTTAGCAAGATGGCTTAAAAACTAATGGACAGATTTTCGGGAAATTTCAGAAAATGCTGGGGTTGCCACGATCTAGATCCTACAATTTATTAATGCCCTATGATCTTGGAGGATGTTTACCCTCTAGTTATTTATAAAATTTAAAAAATCCACAAGACCAAGCAAAAACACACTTAGATGCTTTCTAACTTTTCTCTGCCTATTTCTGGAAGATTTTCCCAATCAGCAGGCTATTTGCTGACAGGTGAGGGGGTCTGGACCCACCACAGATTAGATGGGACAAAAAAATTACTTTAACATCTACAGAGAATTAACAAACAGAAAACTGATGGGTGTCTGGAGAAACTTTTAGACTATTTTCTGAACTCCAGAAATGTGATCTGAAGCAGTTTTCCACAAGGAGGAAGTTCTGAACCCTGCAGAGAAATATGGCTCAGCTCTCTGGACACCAGATAGTCTCAGACAGAAAGACAGAGGACACGTTCTGTAGACACTTGATAGTCTCAAACAAAACACGCTGGTTTCAGTGGATTTTAAAAGGAGGACTCCAATCTAAAACTATAAATTTTGGGGGGGATTTTTTGAAAACGTCCAACCTTTTCTGGAATAGTGGTTTGCATATAAATGGAATTTCAAAGGAAAAGGAAGTAGTATGGGTGAACTGTAAATTCAAAGAAGCACTTGTGAGGGTGACCCTACCTTCCCCTGCAGCGGACCCTGGATAAGTTTAGGGTACTTCTGTGTGGAGCTGTTCCCGTGACCCAGTTTGCCATAATCACCATCACCCCAGCTGAACACCTCACCCTCCGTTGTAAAGGCCAGCGTGTGGCCATCAGAGCCCTTGGACGACGACACCTTCTTGATGGCTCGGTGGGGTTCAAAGGTCAACTTCTTGAGTGTTGATTGGTTGTTGGAGTCTCCGAGGCCTAATCTGCCATAGCTGCCTTTCCCACAGGCCCGAACAGAACCATCAGAGGAAATGACAAAAGTGCAGTACTGACCCGCCTCAATCTGCAAAGAAATGAACAGAGGGTGTGTTTTTCACTACTGACAAATATCATGATGACAAAAACAAGCCTTTATTTTAACCTCTCATATAAATAAGAAGTTAAATCGGCTGTTCAGGCAACTTTGACTTTTGTTGTGAATTGGCACTATATAATAAACTGAATTAAATTTTACAGCTGTCTGAATTTCCACTACACACTTGAGTCCCATGTACAGAGGTGTGTCCTTCATTAGGCCCAAGCTCCGAAAGTGGAGAAAAGTCTATGAAGTGCAAGAATTTATAATTATTCTTACGTCCAAAAAACACCTTTTGAAGGCCTAAACATAAGCAAAAAGTTCTGAAACTTCACACACTTATGAAGAGAGGAGAAAAAAAGTACTTATATTAAGGGTCCTGAAAGATTTCAAGGACAACCAGATTCATACTGCCCTCTAAAAACCAGCCCCTCTGACAAGTTTTATATAAAACTATAACATTTGGTAGATTTAAACAACTCCAATTCTGGCAAAGTTGGGACATTGTGTAAAATGTAAAAAAAAAAACTTGGTTGTAGGCATGACTAGACATCTTTGATGTTTAAAAAGTCTCACGTTCTGCCTCTAAACACAAACCAGTTCTTATATTTCACACAGACAAATAAGGATTGTTGAACATTTACACATGTTGAACTGTCATTCATTCAGACAGGAAGTGTTAGTGAATACCCATGACATCCCAGGTACTGCTGGCTTTAAAGCACAGAGTGGTGAATACAGAATGATTGGTGAGACTCTGTAGAAACACATACTGTAGCAGTAAACAGTCATGTTCAATCATTCTCCCCCCCAAACACAAAGTACTGACAACTCACACATACAACATGGAATAAAAACACAGTTTCACATGACTAATGCAAACATCTAATTAAACATGTATAACATCAGTTTAATGCCATGAAACATTACATTAATTTAACTCCCGGAGACACTGTGCAAGCCCAACCAAACTTCTTCAGCCTGAATGTATTTTCCTAAAGGACGTACCTCCCTGGGCTGGAACTACTTCAGAAGTGAGTCTCCTGAATGTCTGGCAACATTTATGGAGGTTCTCAACTTCCCCGTGTCAGTCACAGAGACTTGCAGTCTCGTCACATGAATTTTGAACATGTTCAAAACAAATGCATGAGAAATTTTCTATTAGAATAGTCAATAGCTGTCACATGTCTAAAATCTCTCATTTTGTCATAGGTGTCTTCAACCTGGCTGAGTTTTTTGGACTTTGGCTCCTTTTCTTAGTTTCTGTCTAGTTCTTCTGACTTCGTATCTAATCCATTCTTTTTTTCCTATTTTTTAAAAACTTGGCTTTCATATTCTGTTCAACTGCTGTAAATTTTTTATTTTTCAGATTGATCTGACTGACAACCACTGTCATCCTCTTGTCCAGTTTCTTTAAATATTTGATCCTATGTGACCATGTGCAGATATGCCAATTCAATTGATTGGCATCAGATTCAAATTGAACAATTCAGATTCAGTTCAAGTTATAATACAATACATTCACATACAGTACATTATGAAAGATCAATCAGTAAAAGTTATCTCAGGAAACCAGCAGACTGCACTGAATCTGTAACCCTGAGCAGCATGTTGGTGACAGTGGAACAAACCTGTGGGTTGACTCCAAAAATTAATCAGTCAAATGATTACTTTTAGAGTTTGAATAAAATGTATCCAGTGGATCAAAATATATTTTGTTAACTGACAGACAGGCAAACACCCATACACAAGGGCACACACATACCCCAGCCTTTCATGGTAGCAGCTAATAAAAACATTCAGATTGATCTGACTGACTCACATTGTGCTTTCTTTATAGGGATTTGAAGATAAAATTAAATCCTAAACACATTAATCAGAATCTAATCATAGGACCAGCAAATATTTACCCTTCTATGAGAGAACCAGTTAAATCTGAATATAAAGAAACAATGTTAACATGTTTATGAAGGATCAGTCAATTACATCACTTCCTATGAAAAATGTTTCCACATACTGTTTGTGCATCGGCGAAGCTGGCAGCTAACTTGGGCTGCAGAATCTTTTCCTGCGTGCCTTCCACCAGCTGGTGGCTGCTGTTGCTGCCCCACACATACACCTCACAGGTTTCAGACACCACAGGCGCCTCGCCGGTCTGAATGCTGTCAGGACTGACACAGGTGCGAGAGTAGTCCGATGCCATTCTACACACCTGAAAGGACAAAATAACACACACACAAAGGTTGATAAAAATGTGTCACTCATATTCGTAAAGACAAATGGTGAGTAAAAAGCTGTTTTAACTTCTTACTTCCTCAAACAAGCAGAGTGCTGCTTCGTATAAAGAGCAGAGGCCATCAGGAGTTCGTGTGGGCTCTCTCCACTGGCTGCGATCTGCTGAGGAGCCCTGATTTGAACAAACACACCCATCAATGCTGACACAAACCAGTTCCCCTCCCCAAATGAAATCATCTGATCCAAACCAATTCTCAGTCCAGAACCCATTTCAGAGAACAGAAGAAGCACTAAGAAAACTGAGTTCCCTACCCTCTGACAGATGTATTTAAATAGGCATGGGTCAGCAGGAGATTGACCGTATGAAAAATATGCTGGTGTAGATTCTCAGTCATCCAGGCCATGGTATATCCAAAAAAGTTTATAAACAAAAAACAACTGGACTTCTATTCTGTAGTTGAAGACGTTTCACTTCTCATCCGAGGAGCTTTCTCAATTCAGAAATAG
>JAOWBD010000048.1:33063997-33078788 GCA_028566035.1 Kryptolebias ocellatus
CTGTGGTGCTTTATATGGGGTTGGTGAAGTGCTGGGGAGGAGGAGGAGGAGGAGGAGGAGGAGGAGGAGGACATTACTGGATTCCTCTGAATAAACACATAGCAAACACCATGGCGAAGAGCTGGAAGAGAACAGGGCACATCAGATCAGGAAATGAACAAACATCTTACTGAAAACAAATAAATTTAGGATAAATAAATAGTTCTCTGAAAAGAAATTAAATAAAAGAACTATTTTCCACTGAACTACAGAACCATGTCTATGTCACACATGCTCAGATTTCAATTATTACACTGAATAATGTAATACACGTAATGATAAAAGTTTCAGACATTTTGTTCTGTATTTATACTCTGTTATAATCCATTATTACATAATTTAACACAGACATAAACAACTAAACAGCACATACTTCAATTGCAAGAACAACAATGGCTAGTGCTCCTGCTGAGTAGATGTATGTCTCAAAATATTCCACCATTGCTGAGTAACAACCCTGCAGGTAAAACACAAACACACTCATTAGAACTGCAGAATGTAAACAAATGTAATAAAAAACAAGTTGCTTTAAATAAAGTTTCTCAATGTAATTAAAAATCATCAGATTTCCAAATGAGGTCATGGTCTTGGGTTATTTGCATTTCATTTTCTATGTTTATTTTTTGTCATGTTTTTCCCTTGTTTTCATTTATATGTTTTTGTTATTTACCGGTTTCTTTTATTCACCATTATTTTTCCTCAGCCAGTCCTGCTTCCTGCTCCTAATTACTCACCTGACCCTCATTACAGATCAGTCCAGCTGCAGCCACTGGTGATCATCCGTCCCTGTCTACTTAAACTCCTGCTTCTCCTGACTCTGTCACACAGTTTGTCCTCCCATCATTGTGGTTTTATTCTAGTGTTTCTGCGTTACGTTACCTCAGTAGTTATTTATTTATTTCTTTTTTTCTGTCTTGTCAGCCTTTTGTTAACTTTTATTAAAGGTAAAACAAAGAAAAAACAAAATAATGAGCTTTCTGTCAGGATTCAGGGTTTTCAATTCATGTTTCAGTTTAAATTTATTTTATTTAGTTATCTTTGTTTAGTCTGGTCTTAGTCCAGTTCTTGTTCCTCGTGTCTTTGTTTCCTGTCATCATTCACCTCTCCTCAGTCAGTCACTTGTTTTCCTGCCACGCCCATCTTTACCTGATCCTCGTTATCACTCACCTGTGCCCACTTCACCTGACTACCCTCTGTCTTTAAAACCCGATCATCTCCTCCACTCACTGCTGGTTTGTTTGTCTATTTCCCTCATGTCTGGTTCTGCTCGTCTCCTGCCCATGTCCATTCGGTTTTTGGATTTACTTTGTTTTGTATTAAGTTTTCTTCTTGCTGCCTCGTCAGCATTTTGGTTTTTGCAGAGATCCTACTGGATTTGCGGGGAGAGCATCCTCTCAGTTTCCTCGATGGACCCCATCACTGGCAGCAGTTTCCCCAGCAGCTCATGGCCGCCGTCAGCGAAAGAGGGCACCGGCCGCGGCAGCTTCCACGCCTCCACCAGCACCGGCACTCTCCAAGTCTCCGCTGGCCGCGGCAGCTTCCATAGTCTCACCAGCCGCGTCAAATCCCACCCAGGACCCAACAGACTCCCCCAACCCCACTTCACCCTCCGACTGGCCATGCTCAGACCTGGCACCTGCTTGAAGCTACAGCAGGAAATGAAGGACTTTCAAACCACATATACCCGACTTGCTTGTGTCTCAGTGTTGGATTTTATGTTTGGTTTTGCTGCCACGTCAGCCTTTGTTTTTGATTCTTTATTTTTAATAAATTAGTTTTCCCTTTTGAAAACTAATTTATTAAAAATGGGTTCACCTCCTTCTCCACCCATTATGACACTTTAATGTTTTTCTTTTAGTTAAACATAATAAACTCCAGTGGTCCATTTCTCTGATGTAAAATGTTAATGACTTGCTTTAGAGTTTTTGTGTCAAAATCCTGAAGTGGAGTGATTGTGTGGGCAGTGTCCTTGGTTGGTGACGTAGAAGGTGCTGTGGCCAGCTGTGGCAGATCGCTGTAGGACATTACTGTTGCAGTGTGAAAATGAAAACAGAAGAGGAAGCTTTACAATAATGTCACACAGTCTTCAAGGAGTTTCTCATCTGGACAGAGGGTGGCAGCCGGTGCTCCTGCTGTGGTTCACCAGCAGCTGAACTAACCACATCCAGCAAACCTTCTTGTCCTTTGAGAAGCTGAAGAATGACACAGCTGTTGTAGTTTTGGGTCAGTTTACACAATTAATTACAACACACTGAACCATTTCAACCCACACTATCTGTATATTCTATTTACTGCCTCCTTCCTGTTTCTGTGTTTGGCACTCGATACATCAAACTTCTGTGTAATCACAAAAAATGCCAAAGAGATCCTAGTAATTTTTTTAAATCTTTTCTTATTAATTTTAAATTAGTGTAAATTTTTTTAAATGCAAGACTCTGAAAGCAAACATCTTTTATGACTTTCTTTTGATTTATTTTAATTTCAAAACACTTTTCATTTCAGCTTTAAACTTGTGGTCATTTAAGTCCGATATTTGAGTTTGCACTTTCGGCCCTGACACCATCCCAACCTTGACACTGAGTGAACAACTGCATCCAGCCCCACATCCAGCAGCTTGTAGAACCTTTTTTGGCAGTAGTGACTCTCAGTAGAGGTTTTCTGTAGGACTATGTCTCTCCCATGGTGGTGGAGGAATTTTGTCCCACTCTTCTTTACTTCAGTTCATTGAGGTTTGCAGACATTGGTTTTTGCTCAGCTCTCTGAAGGTCCCACCACAGCATTTCAGTCAGTCTGTTCTGGACTTTAACTGGACCATTACAGCACCTTGATCCTTTTCTTATTCAGCCGTTCTGTTGTAGATTAGCTGCTGTGTTTGAGATCATTGTTCTGTTGCATCATGACTCAGTTTGGTCCGAGCTTCAGCTGTCAGACAGATGGTCTCACATCTGAGAGGAGTTCATGATCGACTCAATGACTGCAAGGAGCCCAAACCATCAGCCCTCCACCACCGTGCTGTTGGTGTTACATGCAGAGTCTGTATGTGTGTCTCTCTCCCCCCATCTGCTTTTTCTTTAACGTGCTGAATGCCAGAGGTAGATGTTAACGAAAGACATTTACTTCTGTTACTGTAATTAATATTAATTTAGTGTCTTTTGCAGGGACGACTGGTATAAGTGGGCTAGTAGGACTATGCCCTCTCTGGTGTTTACAATAAACATGTTAAAATACATAATAAACACAAATTAAAAATATCATATCACATTTTGTGAAATTTACAACTAAACTGGTGCCAAAAAGTCTCAAGAAAATCCCAGAGTCTTTCCAAAGGGCTAACTTTTCACAGCCCTGTTCATTTAATGTCTTTCGTGGTATAATGATTGACAGTTGTCTTTGTCCCGCCCCCTCGGTTTGCTGCTCATTTAGGCTAATTTAGTTCAGCCCAGGGTCAGCCCAAGGCCACAGGCTTTAGCAAATGAGGGTGCACGGACAATAACGGGCCTTGAATGCGAGTGTATGTGGGTGTGGTTCGGTGTAGACTGAGTAGTTACGATGGCGAGCAAGTTAAAATCAGGAGAAAACAAAGGCTGGATATTTTCCTTACCAGTCAGTGGTGTATGAACTGGCTAGATGAGCCCAGAAGAAGGAGTTTGATTTTAAATAAAGCCACAGAGATAGTGTATAACTTCACCCACTCATCGTGACACTTCGTCTACAGAAAAGAAACTCAGCAAACATGCACTTGTCAGCACGGCACATGTTAACTGGTGGACAGCAAAACCTCCACCGTAACTTCTGTTCAAGTGGAACTAAAGATAATAAACTCCTAGCTCTACTATGAGCTCTGTTAGCTCAGAGAGACTCAGACCTGCAGCCTGTGGTGGTGAGTTTAAAACGTATTTATTTTGTAAGTTAAAGTGAGGCTTTCATAGTTTAATAAGAAGTGTTGTAAAAATGACTCAAACAGACATCAGTGCCTGACACTGCTAATGTTGGTTAACTCTGTAGCAGCTGGTAACTAGTTAAAGTAACACTGCAACTTGATGGAATCATAAACACATAACTTATGTCTAAAAACATGCCAGAAAATCAATAAATGAACCTAGTCTAATTAAAACATAGAAGCTGATGAATGAATTCAGTAAATGCTAGGTGAGACCAATCTGTGGGCTCTAGCCTTATTGAATCATAAGGATCTTCATCCTGCTGGAGTCTTCCACAGTGTATCTTAACAGTAATCACAGCTCTTCACTTTTCCCACAATTTGTTATGTTACTGCCTTATTCCAAATGGATTAAATACATTTTCCCCCTCAGAATTCTACACACCCTAAAATGACTAAATGTTTCTATTTTTTGTAAAATTATAATATAAAAACTACCATCTCGCCCTATTTGTTCCACATGGGCAGTTCAACTTTCACTTCAAGCTTGGGTCCTCTACCAGAGGCCTGAGAGCTTCAGGGTTCTCTTCAGAGTCTTAGCTGTTCTTAGGACTGTGCTCTTATGGACAGAGATCTCTGAGGTTGTTCCTGGGATCTGTTGGAGCCTCTCTTCCTGCCTGGTATGATAGACCCCGGCCTCTATTGCTCTTGTGCTGCCATAATTAGTGGTGCTTCTGTCTGTCCTTCAGTCCAGCTCTTTCTAGCCACTGATAGGATTTGTTGATATCAGCCAGTTTCTCAATCTGCCAGTGGTACATGCCGTGCAGGGGCTAATCTTTCCATGAGGGCTTCTCTTTCTTTTCTTCCACATTAAGTTTCTGCTGCCTGAGACATTTACTTAGCAGATCATCATTGGGGGCTTTCTTCCTGATGGACTACAGGATCTGGGTCTTTTCATCCTGTATAGGGACTGATGCTCACTTGTCCTCTGCCTCCCTCCTTTCTCTTAGTGTACAGTCTCAGGGTGCTGGACTTAATGTGAAACCCTCTCTGCATTGTGAGGAGCTTTTGTGTCTGGATGTCAGTGGCTTCTATCTCCTCCTTTGGCCAGATTATTATACCAGCAGGGTATCTGATGACTGAAACTGCATATGTGTTGATAACTTGCATTTTGTTCTTACCATTCAGCTGCTTCTTCAGGACCTACCTTACTCTCTGTAGGTACTTGGTTGTGGCCGACTTCCTTGCAGCCTCAACCTGGTTGCCGTTTGTCTGCAGTATACCAAGGTACTTGTAGCTGTCCTGGATATCTGCAATGTTGTCTTCAGGTAGTTTAACCCCTTTAGTTGTGATCACCTTGCCTCTCCTGGACACCATTTGACTGCACGTATAAAGTCCGAAAGACACCAATGTCCTTGCTGTATATCCTAGTGAGACGGATTAGTGAGTCGATGTCTTACTCACTTTTGGCATACAGCTTGATGTCATCCATGTAGAGGAGGTGGCTGATGACTGTTACACTTTGGAACCTGTATCCATAGCTACTCTTTGCAATCATCTAGCTGAGGGGGTTGAGGCCTATGCAGAACAGGAGTGGGAACAAAGCATCACCATGGTGTGTGTCGCATTTGATGCTGACTTATGCAGCTGGGTTTGAATTGGCCTCTAGAGTTGTCTTCCACATTCCCATTGAGTTCTCAATGAAGGCTCTTAGTGTTGATGTTATACAGTTTAAAGCCCTCCAGTATCCATGTGTGGGGCATCAAGTCATGGGCTTTCCTGTAGTCAATCCAGGCAGTGCACAGGTTTGTGTCTTGTATTACAGTCTGGAGCTACAGTTCTGTCGACTAGAAGCTGGTGCTTGGCACCCCTGGTACTAGTGCCAATTCCCTTCTGTGCCTCGCTCACATATTCACTTCAGCTTTTCCTTCCTGAGACTCTGTCACTGTTATGGTTACTGGTTCTTGCTCTGGGAGGTTGGTGTGTTCAGATCTTAGATCCTGAAGCCATAGGGCATTATCATTATGTGATGCCTCCTTCTCCAGTATTGCTCAGTCTCAGCTCTGAGTGGATCTATTCTCTTGTTATTCCCCTGCCATTGAGAGTACACTTTGGATGGTGTGGTGGAGAACACCCTGTTCTCCTGGCTTCAGCTTCTTGAGTGTACCTCCTCAGACGAGTAGCCAGAGTTTTGAGACATTGTTTGGCAGTTTCTAGAGCCTGGAGAATGGACAAGTTGCAATATTTCTGTGGTGGATCCTTTTTCAATGCAACTTTCTGTTGCTCTGACAGCTGGCTGATTTCTCCCCGAGTTGCCTTGATCTAAGTTTTGTGGAAATAATTCCTGTTGTAGTTTGTGGGATTATTTTTCTGTATAAGCATGAGCAGGTTGGTGTTGGCCTCTTAAGAGAGACCAAAAGGGGGATTGTGGAAATGTTTATCACCATTTTATATTTAGACACCATTTTAAAAGCTTTAACAAGTAGTTGTTTAGTTTATCTGCAAAGAGAGAGATAGGTGGTAAACACCCTGGAATGTGAGCAACGGACGTGCCAGCAAGGAAAGGTGAAGGAGAGACCTTTGACATCCAGAGAAGGGAGGCAGTGACCCACCCTCTAGAGGAGGGGGAGCCCAAGTTGTTAAAACTAGAGAACATCCTTTGTTTCCTCAGACAATCCTGGGCTGATGGCTTGACTAGTTTTCAAGGTGATCTGTGTCTCATTCCCATTGATTGTCTCCGAAATGTATCTGGTTTTATGACTGTATGAATATTGACTAAGGGTGTTTGAATACCCTTACAAAAAAATCCCATGAAAATCACATGTGACTTTCACATGTGATCACATGTGAAAGTCACATGGGAATCCCATGTGATTCCCACATTTCCACATGTGAAAACGTGATTTTTTTGTGGATTATGTGAACCGCATGTGGAAAATGGGAATCACATGTGATCACATGTGAATTTCGTGGGATTTTTTTGTAAGGGTAAATGTGTTAAACTTTAAGGTAACGTCTCCTGAAGGTCTTTCCCAACAACCAACTCAGGGAGGTAAAGGTAGTATATCTCGACAGCCTCACTGTCCATGGAGGATAAAGCTCCTTTATTCCTTGTAGGCTTGATCTTATAGGCAAGTATGTCAAGCATCACTGTTGCTGTGGTGTATACAAGCTTATTGGTTTCTGTGATGATTTCAGTAAGAATACTTAGCAGTACTGAATCCATATCCTTTAGCAGACTTTCAGGGGGTACATTGCTGCTTAGCGTTGGCAAGGGGTGCAGGTCATAGGTGTCTACCTTGGTCACAATCATACTTCTCAGGTCAGCTGCCCTTGTATTCAGTTTCTCAGGGCTCAGTGGGGCTTGGTACCCATATTTGGATGGTGGGGATGATGATAGTATCTCCCCCCTGATCTGTCATTCTGGCTCCCCCTTACCGTAGCATCGTTTTTGTATCTCATCAAAAGTGTGATAGCAAGTTTCGCTCTTGAATGTTGGAATATTGAAGGTCTGACACCCACTTTGCCATGTTCGGCATCACTGCTCTCTTTGCTGAGTTCTTTCAGATTGAGCTTCACAGGTTAGCTCAAATCAAGAGAAACATCTGACTTGTTTCAGGAAGCTTCTATTTACTATCTTGTCTTAGTCTTTAATTCATAGGTCAGTAAAACTGACTGACTGAGGTAAGAGAAGAATCTAATGTCTTGTATTTTGATAATTGTAGATCTGCTTGTTTTTAGTAATCATAAAAAGTCTGCCAACACACATTAAACCAAGACAAACTGATCTGATCTGAATCTGACAAGCAGATTTTTTTTTTTCTGACCTTGTTGTGTCGAAAGGCTACGCTGCCACTCACGCACTGCTCCACGCCAACCTCTCCAAGGTAACTGTTCCTCTGGCAGCAGGACTCAGGAACCATCTTGGCTGGTTTCAGAAGCCTAAAGAGGCTCTCCTCAAAGTCCTCGGGTCCGCTCACACCGCAACAGTCAAACTGTTTGGAAGGAACAAGATGGTGATGACTGTTGTTCATCAAGTGGGAGAAATGTTGTAGGACAGATGGCTCACCGTGGTCATGATGACATTCCACGTGGATGTAAACACGTCAGTATTGTTGCGACCTTGATAGTGGCGTTTCAGCTCTCTGCTGAAATACTCTCTGGTTAACTAAAATGGCACAAAAACACAGTGCAGGTCAGAAAATTCTCTATAGAAATATGTTGATGTAGATTCTCTGTCATCTGGGACATGACAATGAAGAACAACATCAAGTACACCAAGGAGGACACCAAACACAATTTACCGTTCTTGGACAGTTTGGTACACACTGAGAGAGGTGAAAGCCTCAACATTGAATTCCACAGGAACACACACACACCAAAATCTGCTTTTTGATTCTTAGCACCGATTGGAACACAAACTGTCAGTTATCAGAAATTTACAGCATCGAGCCAAATGGGTTCCTACAAGGGCAGAAGGGAAGGACAAAGACAACAAACACATCAAGGAAGCACTCCGATCCCATGGATACCCTAAGTGATTCAAGAAATCAAGGAAACACTCAACTCAATCAAATGAAGGAGAAAAAAAAACAAGAGAATCTGAAACTCACAAGATTTTTTTTTGAGCAAAATAATTCAGCGCATTTCAAACCTAAAATCTCTCCCAGACAGAGACTGTCTCACTCCAAAGAAAAAACATCTAAATACAAGCTTTGTGGTGTGGTATATGCAGTCCAACGCAGTGAGGAATGTTCAGACCTCTATAATGAAAAAACAAAACAGCATAACACAATACAGAAGAGCAAACTCGTCAGGTCAAGACTCAGCATTTCATCATCTCAAGGAAAAGGGATACTCTTTTACATTACCAGTTCTGATTTAGGTTACCAACAAAATTAGAAAACTTTCAAGACTTTATCTTTTAACGTCTTTAAACAAATCCAAAACAAAGTTAAAACCAGGGTAAACTAAGATGAAATCCAATCTAAATCCAAAACCAAATTCAGTACTAAGCCTAACACCATACTAAAATCAAATCTAAACAAGCTTGAAGTTTCAAACCAGTCTAATGCCAAACCGAACCTAGTCTGAAATTAAGTCCAAATTCTAGCTAGTCTGAGATTAGGTCCAAAATCAGAAAAACTATGATTCTAAAAAATTCTATTCAATCCATACAACCAAGTTAAAAACTAGACTGAAATCAATTCAAACAGTTATCTAAAAGCAGTTCCTGAACCTTTTTTAATTTAAGTCCAACGTTAAGTTGAAATAAAGTCCATAATTAGGACTAAAGCCTGTTGGCATTTAAATCCATAATTCGTGGAAAACCCAACCATCTAAAAGCCACTGTCGAGCCCAGTTTCCATTCAGATCTAGAAAACTGGAGAACTAAAAGAGAATTTCCATACATTTAATTATGCATGAATACGACTTAGGTCATCTGTTGAATCTTTAGCTGTTTTAGACCTTTAAAATAAAAAGAGAAAAATATTGTTACTGTAAGAACTGATCCAGAGATGGTACTCACATGCTCCCTGAAAAGGAATGCTAGGATGGCAGCTGCAAGCTCCGCCAGGAAGATGAAGAGGATCAACATGAAGAACTGAGACCAAACAAGAGAAATTACACTCTCAGATCTTGTGCAAACTTATATTACAGGGATATTTATTTTTCAAGTGATGTTCTGTCTAAAAGTTAGCTATAGTTATTCCCTTATCAGGCTTGACATCAGTTGTGTGGACAAAAGGGCAAAAATCTTCATCTAGGTTAGGCCAAACAAGGCCATTTTTTAATTATATTTTAAGCCTATAAAATCACACTTTCTTAACAAAACAACATATCAGTGTGAAAGAAAGCTGCATGAGCTAGTATTAAACCTCTACATTAAGCTTCAGGTTGTTGGGTTACTTTATGACTGTTTTTAACCAAACACTGCTTGTTTTACTACGCAAATGTATGTGTTCTACATGAAAATAAACAGTGATTATGCTAATGCTGCTAAATGTCTAGCCTGTCCAAAAGGTTACTCAATTCTCAGTAAACCGATATATTCAGCAGCCTCAGCACTAATAACTTATAACTGTCTAGTCTCAGCATGCATACAGATGTTTGTTTGAAAACACAGAAACAAACTAAACACAAGGTGTCAAGCAAATGTATAGAGATTTGATGTGTAATATAGTGTTCTTTCACACCAGTATGTTTTATAAGCCAGAAAAAACATATTTAAATGAACCCTTGTTCAGCTAGCTTTTAGCCTAGTCTGGAAGAAGACTTTTGTCTATTTCTGCACACTCCGTGCTCTATGACTGGTGTCATGGCTGATAAAGTAATTATGATAACTGTCTGACAGACCATCACTTTAAAAATGACCAGATTACCCTAGCCAAAGTCTAAAGTCAAACTCTGAAAGAAGACCCCTTTAAACAATTACAGGAAAGTTTGGATAATTACAATGATAATATATATATAAAACAAGGACTGGACCAAAACTTTAAACAGCACTGCATCTTCAAACAAACACGTGATCATAAGGCGTGTAATGACTAATAGCTGTCCTTTAAAATATGTCTGACTTACAAAAAGCAGCAGACATTTATTTTCACGGATGGCTCCACAGCAGCCCAGGAAGCCCAGCAGGAACAGCATGGCCCCCAAGACCAGGATGACGTAGACCCCTGTGAACAGCAAGGGGTTGACTGCCACAATCTCCCTGAAGCCCATCGGGTCCACCAACACCCAAACTCCAACACCCAGCAGGAAAGAGCCACCGAGCTGTAAAGACGGGGAACATGCCAGATACATGTAGAAATTCTACTGAAGACTAATACAGAGTCCAGGTGAGGAACAGACACAGCAAAAACCTGGAACTACAAATAAAACCTGAAGCCATATAATTGATTGTGTCAGCATTTAGAAACCACAGAGCAGTCTAATCTGACTCTGTAAGATGGACCACAATCATTTATTTAAAGCCTGAACCTGCTGGTAAGATTACTGATTTGTGTTCCAACAGCACACAGGCACAAAAACTACAAACAATTAAAGTAGATGAGATTCAGAATTATATTTATTAGCCAAGTGTGTGAAGAACATACTTAACTGGTTTTGGGCAAAATAGATAATTACAACACAATACCTATAAGTACAGTACAATGCTATACAATGAGTCATATTTACAGATATTGCATAGTATGCAAGGAGTGTGCTTAGAATGAGTCTATAAAGTATACATAACATACAGTATGAATCATTTAGATTGCTTGATGTTACATGAAGTAAGATGAAAAATGTAAAAGGTAAAACAGAGACTAGTTAGTTGTTTAAAAGGGTGATGGCTTATGTGAAGTGAAGTGAAATTTATTTATATAGCACTTTTCAGCAACAAGGTGATTCAAAGTGCTTTACAATACAGAAACAACAATCAGGTACAGAATCAAATACAGAAATACAGAGATAAAAACATCAAAATCAAATATAGAAATACAGCGATAAAAACATCAATCAGGTAATTTTATCTAATAGTAAGATTGGTAAGAGATAACAGATTGGTTAATGGTATGACTATAACAGAGTAGGGTTGATATAACAATAACAGGTCTTTAATGTGTAATACTTCTGACTTAGACCATTTAAACATGAATAAACTTTCCTCTAAGAGGAAGCATTTACAGATACAGAAATAAAAGTATAACTATAACAGATATAACAAAAACAGGTCTTTAATATGATACGTTGAAGTCGGTCAGGGATGTGTAAGCTAATAGACCGTTTGGACATGAATGAACTTTCCTCTAAGAGGAATCGTTTTAAAAATATCAAGACTATAATCAAAAGCAATTCTAGCTAACAGGACGGTTGATATAATGATACTGATAATAATAACAAGTCTTTAGTATACTAGGTACAAAGCCAGTTATCTACAAATCAATGAGAATATTTTAAAGTCTGTTATTTAACTTGGGTAAAAAATTTAATCTAAGAGGAAATAATAAAGTTGATACAGTGATAACAGGTCTTAATAGACCATTAGAATATGAATAAGTTTTCCTCTTAGAGAAGCATTAATAAGATAAATCTATTTGATAAGGGTAGACTAACAGAAGCAGAGAGAAAAAAAGCCACACAAGGTCCAGATAGCAAGCAGAGTGAGACAAGCAGAGATGGTGGAGGTCGGTGTAGTGTGTTTATGAATGTGTGTGTGTGTTTGTGTGAGTGTGTGTGTGTTTGTATGAATGTGTGTGTGTTTGTATGAGTGTGTGTGTGTGTTTGCAGATAAGTACATGAATCAGGTCACAGAGGCCATTTTCTTTGATAATATGATGGAATGTTTATCAGCTAGCCCAGATCAGATCCACAGATGTCCTCAGGCAAGGGAGGGGGCAGAGCCTCTTATTTACATAAAATCCAGGAGAAATTGAAAATAGCTGGCCAACAAGGCCGGCGTCGGGGGAGCCAGATTCACAAACAATAATTGTTTTGGGTCAGGCCGACTTTTATTTTCCGTCTGCCTTGAAAGTCTTGCTGGTGTTTCTCAATGGTGAATCCAAGCAGCCAAATTCTAGGTCTATTCAGCCAGATCCAAGCGAACAACTTTCTCCAAGATTTATCCCACTTCATCCCAGAGTCCAGGAACCGCATCTAGCCTGCGATCCTGTGAAAGGATCGTATCCAGTCTGCGATTCTGCTCATGTAACATCATTGTCTGAGTGTTGATTGCTCTGCAGATCCCATCAAGCATTCCTGACAGCTTCAATGGTCAAAACCGCTGCCAGGAGTTTACGAATTTGTCGATATGTCAGGTAACTGCCTAATCTAAACAGCAGAAATCCTGTTATTAAAAACCCTCATATGTAAAGATCCTCCACGTCCTCGACTGACAAAGTCGATAGGCACACAATCTTCCACTTCTGCCAGGAATCCATTGTGTATCCAGGGAAAGATGTCCCATCTGGACAAGCAGGCTCTCCCTTGCCCAGTCTTCCCTTCGAGAAAATTTGATCAATTTTGTTGATAGACCAGCTGATCAGATCCATAGCTCATAAATTTTGGAAAATATACAAAGAGAGGCTCCGAAAAGAGACAAGACACAGAGCTGAGCAGGGCAGACAAGGGAGGGATCAGGAGACAGAGAAAAAGATGTCCGCCTTTCACCAGGAGCAAAGAGGGAGTTAAGGGAAAAAAAAACTTCCTATGGCAACTAGTTCTGGTCTGCAGACTTCTGGATCTCCTGCAGGGTGAGAGAAGATTAAAAAGTCATTATCCAGGGTGTGAGGGATCAGAATGAGTTTTTCCTGTTTGTTTCCTGGTTTCAGAGGTGTACAAGTCCTGGATAAATAGGGCAGGGGAGCTCCAATAATGATGTTTCTGCTATCCTCACAGTTAGTTGCAGTCTGTTTCTGTTGTGTTTGGTCTCTGCTTCAAACCACATTGTGATGGGGGAGCCAGGACTGGTTCAATAACTGATGTGTAAAAGTGGATCAGCAGCTCCTGTGGCAGTCCGAACGTTTTCAGTTGATGCAGGAAGAACATCCTTTGCTGGGCCACAGTTGGATATGGTGTGGGGGAGCAGTGATGGGGGGTGACTCTTGAGATCCACTGTCATCTCCACACACTTCAACATGTTCAGCTCCAAGTTGTTGGGGCTATGCCAAAGCACCAGCTGCTCAACCTCCCTCTGGTATGCAGACTCACTATCATCTTGAATGAGTTTGATGACTGCGGTGCTATCTGCAAACTTCAGGTTGTGTGTAAAGGTGTGAGTCATTAGTGTACAGGGAGAAAAGCAGTGGAGAGAAGACACAATACTGGGTTAGGGATTATGACAAAGTAATGATGTACATTTTCAGCTGCCACACAACTGTGGGCTTTAAATGCCAAAAGAACAAAGTAAGATTTATTTTGATGGAGAACTCTCAAGTGTTTATTTTCTAACAAGTGTCCAAACTGGGGCAACAGCGTGCCTTTCTTCTTCAAAATACCAGTGGCTTTCAGCTGCAATTTTGAGCATACAGAAAACAATTTGAAAATACTTTGTTTAACAGAAACAGCATCGCTACACTGAGCTTATCTGCCATGTTCTGATAAATGTCGTTCAGGGGATGTCCGTCACACAAAGAGAGAATTGAGCAACATGTAAAAGCAGCTGATTTTGGTCCACGAACAAATAGATGAAGTGGAACAAAAATAAAGGTTTCAGCTTTTCAAAGTAGTTTCCTTTGGCTGCTCTGATTTCTTTAGTCAGTAAGTTTCTGGCCTGCCTGTACAGAGCCATGTTCCCAACACTTAATGCCTCCTACTTCATCTGTCTGAGTTCTCTCAGTTTGAATGAAAACCATGGCTTATTGCTCCGCAGAGCAAGAGTTCAGGGGGACGACCCGGGTACCGTTAGGCATTCCCCCGGACCCTCGGCCATGCGGAGCGGAGCAAGGCGTCGGCCGGGATCCGCGGCGAAGCAGACTGAGGCGGGGCGTCCTCCCGGACCCTTCATGAGACTCAGAAGAGGAAGCAGGGGCGGCAGCATCGGGCTGACCCGCCGAGGAAACAGAGGCGGCGACTTCTATGACCCCTACTGAGACACTAGCTGGGGGTGGGGTGTCGCCGCCGACCCCTACTGAGACACTGGCTGGGGGTGGGGTGTCGCCGCCGACTCCTACTGAGACACTGGCTGGGGGTGGGGCGTCGCCACAGTCCTCTCTCACTGCAACGTGGAGCCAGAGAAAATCCTCTTCAGCGAGGTCAGAAAAAGAAAAAAAATTAGTCTGCTGGGTTCTGGGGTGGCTGATTCATTCTATCAGGAGTGGTGGAGACGAAGGCGAACTCAGAGCACAGACTCATTTTAAATCAACTAATTTATTTAAATAAAGAAAA
>JAOWBD010000048.1:33078875-33097937 GCA_028566035.1 Kryptolebias ocellatus
AAACAAACAGATACGGGCCCAGAGCGAGAAACCGGGGACAGAAAAACAATGATTCAGTGAAGAGTGGAGGAGATGACTGGGTTTTTAAACACAGGAGGTGATTAGGGAAGTGGGCACAGGTGGAATGATTACGAGAGCTAGGGACAGGTGTAGATGGGCGTGGCAGGGAGACGAGAGAGTAACTGAGGAAGAGTGAATAGTGACAGGAAACAAAGACACGAACAACAAGAACTAAACTAAGACAAAGATAACTGAACACAACCAGAAAACATGAAGACAATAAACAGAATACAAAAACCCCACAGAAAACCCCAAACATAATGACAGTGAATACAGCCTTTGCAGCACGTTGACAGTGAATGCATCATTTTGAAGCATGCTGCAAATGCTGCAATGACATCTATGCACTTATGTCTAAAAAACATTTAAGAGTGTGAGGAGGTTTTATTATTCTGTTGTTTTGTCAGTTAAGTTTAAAATATGTAAACTGTTTTTTAGGAAACAGTTTTTTCTGTGAATGTTAAAGTGCATCAGACTCACAAAGATAAAAAAGTTGAAGATGAACATCAGATATTTCATACAGCTGAGGCAGTCGCCCTCCATGGCTGAGGCTCTGGATGACACCGCCCCCAGCCCCTGCAAAACACACAGAAATATCAATAAAAAGCTGTGATATCAAGATCATTTTGGCTTCAAATTGCCAAATAAATCCTCTTTAAAGCTTCAGAAATATTGTTTTATTCAGAAAATAATTTGCTTTCTCATTTCTGAATTTAATGTCAGTGCCGTGGCCATCTACTTACAAAAGCTTTTATTATATGGCTGAAGTAGAATAAAGTCATAGCAAAGTCTTTACTTAAAAAGGTTCATTTCTCCTTTCTCTTTTTGGAAGGTTTATTACCTGTTGGTGATTGCCTCTTCTACAAGTCATCACGATTAAACTGTTGTAAGAAACACTGACATAAATTACCTTACAATGGAACGACTTGAAAAGACAAATGTGCAGACTGGTTTGTGTTTCAGTGCTTTTTTTTGTCAAAAATTGTTTTATTTCTGAACAGATTCCATAAACTATTTCATTAACCAGTTATTGACCAAATCTGTATTTAGAACTTGTTTAACAAAGATTTTGCTGTTGATTTTACAAAGAGATTTCTAAGTTATTCTGCATAAATTTCACAGTAAAACTCATTTGTTTACATTTTACATGATGTATAACAGCCAGTTTAGTGAGGCACAACAAATTAAAAATCATTCAGATTCCTCCCAAACATTTATTGGCAAACAGCACATATGTGAAGTACAAACTACCAGCACAAATGTACACTAGAGATGTAATGGTATACCTAAGTAAGTGGTATAATGAGTATTCACCCTCTTGAATGTTTTATGATTATATTGCTGTCATAAAATAATCAGAGTAAATATAAATTAAAAAGTAACCATCTTCAGTGTCAAAGTAAAATCATATTTCTACAGAGCAATATCAGTTCAATATAAATATGAAATATAAAATAAGTGGCCGCATAAATATTTACCCCCTTTAAAATGGCTGGCCTAATGCAACTCAGAGAAAAGATTATTGAAAAGTACAAGTCAGGGGAAGGATACGAAAAAAGAAAAAGAAAGAAAATAGAAAATTTTCAGTCTTGCCGGCTGTCGAGAAGCCCTTCACCATGGAGTCTTCCACATGCTGTTTGGCCAGCTCTAGTCTAGATTTAATCTTAATTTTCTTCAACATTATCTTTCTCTTTGTCTCTCTCCTATAAATCTGGTGAAGAACCCAGACAACAGTAGTTGGAGCTCAGTCTCTCCATCTCTCCTGCTGAAGCTTTAACTCCTTCAGAGAGCTCACAGGTGTCTCTGTTCTCCTTCTTCACCATCACTCAGTTTGAGGACGGCCTGCTCTTGGTAGATTTACTCATGTCCCAGAGTCCTTCCATTTCTTGAAGGAGTGTCCTTTTGTGTTTATGGTGCAATGATAGCCAGGAACACTAAATGACCAGGTGTTCTTATACATAAATCACTTGATACACTTCAACTGCATTCAAGTGATTCCAAATTCACTAATTGTGAGACAACTAGCACCAAGTGGTTGGACCTCTGTTGAATTGAATTGAACAGTCATTTTAAAGGGGAATATTTAGGCAATCATTTATTTTACATTATATATTTTTATTTATTCTGCATTACTTTGTATAAATATGTTTTTGAATTGTCACTGAAAATGATTGTTTTTAAACAGTTTTTTTGTCCAAAAGACCAAATTATATTGACCATGATTGATTTAAAATAGCAATAAAAGGGTAAAACATCCAAAGGGGCGAATACTTTTTTTATAGGTGCTGTATGTACCGTACATATACACAACAAAATATAACATCTCCCAATGTTTACCATTTAAATGCTGGACTGAAGACACAAATCTCTCCTTTTATCGTCCCTCTCTGTTTAAAAAAGCAAAAAAAATACAAGTTTTTTCTTCTGCTGGGCAAAATGTAACAAAGAACTATTTAGATGCAACACTACTAGTCTTTTTAGCATCTGATTTTACCCTAAAGGGCTGAGGATTTTTTGAACAACAAGAAGGATAGCAAAATATAATACAGCTTGGTACGTACCAGGTACATGCCTGGTATTCACAATGTAAGTACCCAGAATATTCCAGGTAAGTACAGGGTAACAAGCTACTTTATAATACAGCCCATTCCCACAGGTATCAGGTACATACCCTGTAAGCACCGCCAGGATCATCTACATACACAGTATCTGGCTGTATTACAGATTGCTACCAAAGGAAGTGACATGATATGTCTCCATTCAATAAGGACTGGACAGAAACTGAGTGAAAAAGTAGCCAAAGTCCAAAGAAAACCCTGAAAGACCTTCAAAATGTCTGGACAACTGTCGATGAAGACCACTTTATCAGATTACAGGAAAGTCTGGCTGCTTGGAAGGAAAATATAAAAAGATGGATTTTTGAACAGTGTTGCACCAGATGACATTCCAATAAGAAACCACTTAAGTCTTTAGTGCTTCATCTCATCATCACACCTTTTAGTATTTCCATTCTGTTACAGTTAAACTAAATCAATCTACAGCCATTTTGCACATATTGTACATAAGGATGTGTCTTAATTTTGATATTGGTGACAGATTATCTCAGATCTTGGAACAAACAGGACAATAGCCATGACTTTTTAAAGAAAAAAAAATCACGGAACCCAATTTCAGAATTACAATGAATCATTTATTGTTTAACAATGTAAAAATAAACCCTACAGAATGAGGATTTGGCAGCTCGGATCAGAGCTGATTCTACTCAACGAAACACTCAATGAGCAGGACGGTGAAGTGTTGGATGACACATCAGCACAAACAGTTTTTGTCAGTTATGGGGACGTGACACTGACAGGCTGTCCTTATGAGAGAGAGCGACACATAAGGGGGGGTTGGCAGCAGCTGAGGAGGACATGTTGATGTAAGTGGGGCCATCAGTGGGGGTGTGAACAAGACCAACTGTGCACTTACGGTCCCTGATGGTGTTTACCAGTTGAAACTAACATGCAGCCACCTGTCACAGCAGAGAGGATACTTTCATATCTGCACAGTTGGTCAAATCACACTATTGGTGCTTATTTTCAATTATATTACTGTTTGATCACAGATTAAATGTTATATATCATTCCTGGGACATTCATCTTAATAGCCTCTTTCAGATACAAGCAGCAGGTTCAGTCACTGCCGACTCAAGCCCATAAGAGTTTAGCAGATTTCCCTTATTTTGTGGTAATAACATGATTCTAGAAAGGCTTGGAAACACAGAAATCCCAAAGCTACTTGACCTGATTATCACATACCAAGAGATAACACTTTTCTGATTAAAAAAAAACAAGAACCTCAAATTATTCCCTGGTTTTAAAACAAAAATATGACCAGAGAGGAGGTCAGAACCTAAAACTCAACTGAACCTGCCAAGAGAACCACATCAACTCCAAAAAGCACAAGCGAGACCCTGAGGTATGCTACTTAATTATAGAATCAATATTATAATCAAGAATATTGAAAAACATTATTAATTTAGTTTGAAAACATCACAGTTATTGAGAATTGCCTTTTTTCTTAAACTTTGCCTTAGAATAACTGATTAAGAATTTTTTGCTCAAATGTAAGCTAGGTTTATACTTGACACGTTGATCACCGCGCAAGGCTTATCAACAGTAATGGAATCACGCTGTCCCCTGTGCAGTGTCACGTGCTCAGAGAACTTCGAATTTTTGTAACTTGCCACGGGCCGCGCTCCATTCATATTGAACGGTTTCGGTGCTCTAGCGGAGCTGGTTCGCCTGTATCAGCATTTCTATGATCCCTCTGTGAGAGATCACAAAGATAATCAAACGGCTCAAAACTCACAGAAGGAGATTACTGCTGCAGCTGATGAAAAGGAGTGTTTATAGAAATATTAGTCCTATGATGGGTGAATCACAACTAAAGCAAATAAATCAATGAAAGTCAAACTGAATGCTTTAAGTTTAAACATCCTCTCTGTATTACAGCCAGAAACACAACAGCTCCTCCTCCTGAATACATGCAGCCATATTTGATGTGACAACCATCTGCTCTCTTTTTTTTTTTTTTACCATATTTCCACTAGTTTTGTAGTGTACTGCCTCCTGTCTTTTCAGACATTACTGCACCGACATAAGCATCAAGTATAAACGCCTCCACTGCTCGCTCAGGTGTGGAGCCCTGTGCAATGCTATACAGTGTGACTCTAACTGAGCCTTAAGCCTCCCTCTTATTTAAACGTTCACCTCTCATCTCCTCCTCAGCGCCTTTTCTGTCTTGATCTGCCTGGAACCCTCCGGATCTAGATCAACTGCTTATTTCTTCAATTGTACATTTATTATTTGTACATTAATAAATCCTTTAAAACTTTCCTCTGGTCTCCTGAGAGTATTGGGTGCATGTGGGTCAGGCACCTAAGCTGAAACATGACAAAGAGTGCACACTTGCAAAGCAACACATGGCAAATAATCCTAATAATAATTTGTTTATGTTGATTTCACTACTTTACAAAAACTGAAACTAAAAATGTATTTAAATTGCACAGCCCAAACCAGACCCTTTCTCTACACAACTGCACCTTGAGATTCTTTTCATGAATGCCACCAAAAGATCAGAGACATAGGACAGCCCTGGTGGAGGACTTGCACCGGGAACAAGCTCCACTTTGTGCTGAAGATGTGGACTCAGCTCTGGCTTTGGTTTTACAGGAACCAGATGGGAAACCATCAAGAAAACAACCAGTGAAAGTGGAGCTTCTTACAGATAATCTTTCCAAACAAACTGATCCAGAGAAGGTTACGAGTTCAGACTATGGACTCAAGCAAAATCTCCATCATGATACACAAAACTGATTTTTAACTAAACTTAAGATAAGTTAAGCTCACTTTGTAGCACACAAATCAAAATGTTTAAAAAGCTCAAAATGTTGACCTACTTTAACCATTAAAAGTAAGTATCTAATGTAAAAAATAAAAAATAAATCTGTCATGATATCAGATCAGGAAAAACTTTGTTTTGGACAGCAAGAATACACTTTTTAATATAAATAATGCATCTGAGATGTTTAAATATCTTTAAAAAGAAAAATAAATGACTGGATGTTTGCTCAGGGACTTTACCACCTTTAATTCCTGCTTTTCCCAGTTTCAGTCCTTGTCTGCACATAGAGCTTTAATGTGTGTAAAATGATTTACTGTTAATCTGACCTGCGGTGAAGCTTTTACTTTAATGACCTAAAACAAGGAAAGCTCTGTTCTCATTGCAATTACTCGCAGGTTTATGACATGAACCAAGAAAACAATTACAGACAGTTATTGAAGAAAAAATCAATTTAAAAAAAGCATGGCAACAACACAATTTTAGATCATAACAAAAAGACATCTTAATTATAAACCTGCTGGGATCACAAGCAGAAAAATAACTGTTATAATTAGTAATATTTATCAGCTAATTAAGTTAATACCAGTGTAACTACATGATAACAACTACAGTCAAAGAAAAGCCAACAAATGCACAACCAACAGTGTTGTACTGAAAGTTCAAAAACAACAAAACTCAAAGAAACTCTCAGAAATTAATAATAACTGAGAGGAAACTTTAAACTATATCAAAAAAGAAACAAGTTTTGTGAGAATATTTAATTAAGCTTAGCATTTCTTTGTCAGATAAATGAACATTTTTAATGTTTTTTAAGCAACGGTCTCCCAACAGTCACAGTTCAGTGACTCATTACCCTCAGGCCACACTGCCTTGTTTTTCCTCATAAATATGGTATTGTTTCCAGAAATCTTTTCATCCTCACAGAAACACATCAAATGAACCATAAACTAACTATAAGAGGCCTGAATGTGCTGTGACACTGCCACAGAAAGACACCAAAAACAAGAAAGAAGATGTGGAACAGACACTCCAAACTGTTAGCACAAGAAGAAAAAGACAAAAGTTTTGTCCTTTTAGTGGACTGATGATAAAATAGAACTTCTACTTTGTGTCACATTAAATTCCTTTTGACTGGGAGGTCAATCTGTCCAAATAGGCCCAATCCCCAACAGAGTGATCGTGCCTATTCAGTTTACCTGAGTTTCAGCTGAACCACCTGTCCCTACATACTGGACTAGCTTCAAATCGTGGTCTCAGCTTAAAACACATTTGTACTCATTGGCTTTTAGTACAGCATGAGAGCTGACATTTTTTGCATAATTGTAATGATTTTATATGTTTTTTTATTTTAGTTTTTATGGTCTTTTGTGTGGTCTTGTATGGTCTCTCTTCTATGGGGGGTGTTGCGGGAGTATAGGGTGCCTGCTATCTGGTCCTGTTTTTGATGTTTATGGACAGAATCTCAAGGCCCAGTCAGGGTGAGAAGTGTGTCTGGTTTGGGAGCCTAAGGGGCTCACATTTTGCAGATGATGTGGCTCTGTTGGCGTATTCAGGCCATGACCTTCAGTGAGCAGTTCTCAGCTGAGTGTGAAGTGGTTGGAATGAGAGTCCAAGTCCTCTAAGTCCGAGGCAATGGTTCTGAACCGGAAAAGGGTGGAATGCTCTTCTGCCTCACGTGGAGGAGTTCAAGTATCCAGGAGTCTTGTTCGTGAGTGATGGTAGGATGGAGTGGACTGGGGCCTCGTCCGCAGTATTGAACGCATTGCTTCGATCGACTGTGGTGAAGAATGAGTTGAGCTGAAAGGCAAAACTCTTAATTTACTGGTCCATCTGTTTTCCAACCCTCACCTTTGGTCATGAGATTTGGATCTAGACCAAAAGAATGAGATCACTTATCGCAAGAAGAAAAACTTAAGAAATTTGGCTATAGAAATACATATCATAGTAAAGGAAAAGCTGGAAAAAAGGGGTAGCAATGTTTATTAAAAATTCAGTGAGTTTTGAACATACTAAAGAAATCAGAGATTATGAAGGACGCTATGTAATTGTAAGAGGAAAATTGGAAAATGAGAGGGTTACACTGATTAATGCCTATATCCCACCTGAGAGTGACAAACAATTTCTTAAGACTCTGTTGACAATGATAGCATCAGAATCTGAAGGGATTGAGATATGTGCAGGAGATTTTAATGTATGTATCGATCATCTGACTGATACAACAAGCACCAACAGGAGCATGATTAATTTATCCAAAATGATTAATACATTGATGTCTGGAGGGAATGTCATCCTACAAACAAAGAATATATACATTACTCAGTGACACGCAACACATATTTGAGAATCGACTATGGAATTATGAACAAATGGGACTTTCATAAAGTAACTAGGTGTGAAATCTCAGTCCACTGTTCTGACCAGGTAAAATTAGATTTAAATAGTTGAAGGGAAAAACACAGTTTGGAAATTAAATGTAGACATTTTAAACAAGAAGGAAGTAAAAGAACAAATTAAAAAAGACAAAACAATATGTAGAAGAAAATAACACAGGGAATCAGTTCAATAGTCCTTTGAGACGCATGTAAAGTGGTAATCAGGAGGAAAGTGATAGCTATTACTTCAAAACAGAATCAGATAAAAAAAAGAGCCACGTATTTTGATTTGGTGAAAAAATTGAAGACTGGAAACAGGATATCAAACAACTCATAATACTCAGCTTCTTAAAGAAATCCAATTTTTAAAAAGAAATAGATAGCCTACTGACTGGGGAGGCTGAAAAAAACCTCACATATTTAAAACAAGACTATTATGAATAGGAAGCAAAGCCAAATAGATTATTAGCAAGACGACTCAGAAAACAGGAAGCAGTAAACTCTATACATAAGATTAGAAAGCATACCACAAAGAATTAACAGTATAATCAAGAGGCAATAGAAGAAACATTTAGAAAGTACTGTGAAAATCTATATAAACAGCCACCTTCTTCAAACGATGTGTGGAAACTTACAGCCCCAATCACATATAAAGAGATATCAAGAGCTATATCAAAACCTAAAAATCTGGAGGTGATGGGTTCCCCTCAGAGTGGTGCAGGAGCTTTAAAGAAGACCTGATACCTATATTACTGCCATCATTCAATTATCCCCATTTTCTGGAGGGAGGCATCATTTTATTAATCCTGAAGGAAGGAAAAGTTACCAAGTACTGCGACAA
This sequence comes from Kryptolebias ocellatus, assembly GCA_028566035.1. NCBI lineage: Eukaryota > Metazoa > Chordata > Actinopteri > Cyprinodontiformes > Rivulidae > Kryptolebias > Kryptolebias ocellatus. The sequence goes on from JAOWBD010000048.1 coordinate 33,087,537, forward strand.
CTATAGACCAATATCTGTACTTAACGTGGAAGATATATTCATCTATAATCGCTGTACGATATGGGGAAATCATGACACACCTGAGTGAGGAAGATCAGACAGACTTTGTTTCAGGACATATAACTGAGGACAGCATCAGGAGAAGTCTTCATGTAGTAGATTCAAGACAATCTCAGAAAAGTAGAGCTATTTTAGATGCTGAAAAGGTTTGGTTTCAATGAAGATGCAATCAAATGCATAAAATCCATTTATCAAAACCCTACAGTGAGAATTAAAAATGAATGGCAGCCTAACAAATCAAATAAAGGTAGAGCGAGGTACTCACCAAGGATGCTGCCTCTCACCTCTGCTCTTTGCCTCATATATTGAGCCTTTGGCACAGGCCATACAGGAGAGCAAAGAGGTGAGAGGAGTCCACATTAAGGGCAGAGAACAGGCTATAAGCCTATTTAGATAACCCAGATCAAAATGTAATCACTCTGATTAATCTAATGAATTCTTTCTCTCAACTCTCAGGTTTTAAAGTTAACATTACCAGGTGTTATCTTTTAATTATTCCCCATCTGTGGAGATCAGAACTAAATTCATGTTCAACTGGAAGCTAAAATCCATAAAATATCTAGAGGTAAGAATAACTAAAAACCTAAATCACTTTTACAAGGCTAACTATGACAATATTAATTTTCTTATTCGAAGCGACTTAAACAGATGGACAGCTCTTACATTCAAGATGGACAGCTCTTACATTAAAATCAACATCCTCCTATGGTTATTATACTTTTTCCAGGCTCTTCCAGTCAAGATCCCAACAGAGAGATTTAAATACTGGGATAAAAATATCTCCAGATTTATCTGGAATGGAAAGAGGCCAAGAATAAAATACTCAACATTTACCCAGGGAACGGGGCGGAGTGGCTCTCCCTCATCTGGGAGATTATTATTGTGCAGCACAACTATGACCTGTGATTAAATGGTGTGCTAAGTGGAAAGACATTGAAATGGTAGTGAATGGGGTGCCACTCCAAACATTTCTTGGGGACAACAGAGCTAGAAAGATACAACAACATCAATTCGATCCAATAACTTTTTATACCTTGGACATTTGGTTAGAAAAGATAAAACAAAACAGACTGGGAAGGGAAGTTGGGATGTTACGCTGGGTCGCACATGATAGAAAGTGTATTCCAGGAAAAAATGATCAAGGATTTAAAATTTGGGAAGGCAGAGGAATAACTGCTATCTGCACTATAATTAAGGGTGGTAAGATGATGAGTTTTGAAGAATTAAAAGAAAAATATAAACTTGAGACGCCTGACTTTTTTCTATATCTGCAGATCAGAGATTATTTTCTGACAGAAATACAAAGTTCACAGACATTAGATGGTCCAATTAACTGTGTAATAAAAACTTACAAAGGGGTCAAATTCAAGGAAGTAACATCATCATATAAAATGTTAAGAGAAAACACACCAGCAACAACTAAATATATAAAAAAATAACTGGGAAAAAGAAACCAAAATGGAAATATCATTGGAAGAATGGCAGGATATGTGTATAAATCAGAGCACGACAACAAACTCCAGACTCTGGAGACAGCTTGGGTGGAAAAATCTTCCTAGATTTTTCATTATACCCAAAATAAAGAGTAAACAAACCTGGTACCAACTCCTGTGTTGGAGATTGCGTGGAAATACAGAAGCAAATCATACACATTTATTATGGGAATGTCCAAAATTAAACTTGTTTTGGAGAAATGTGAATGATTTAATTTAAAGAATATATGAGTACTCAATACCAAACGACTTTGAGATAATGTATCTTGGAAATATGAAAAAATATGTTTTAAAAGAAGATGTGTGAAAAAGCCATAACAAGGAAGTGGTATCAGCCATCTGCTCCATCGATACAACAATGGCTGAACATTATTAGGGAAATCTATGAGGTGAGGCGAACAACCTACATTCTCAGATTGAAAAATGACATTTTCATGAATAAATGAGAAAATTGGACACTGTACAACACTCAAAAGGAGATTTAAGGAAACCCAAGACAAATATCAAGACCCTTGTTTTTTAAAGACACTTGCAACCTCGTTCTTCTTTCTTTTTTATATATATATAGGTACATATATTTACCAGTTCATGTTCTTTGTATGGATACTAGGGGAATAGTCATTGAAGGCTTTACTACTCTGTAAAATGTCCAAGTTATTATCTGTCCACTGAAAATGTGAATAAAAATTAAAGTGGAAAAAAAAACCTTAATTAGATCTGTGCAACACTCATAACTACATCAATCTAAATTTTGTTTGATCTCTCTAACCATGTTAACATTTGTTTCTGATCACCAAAATCAATAAAAAAGCAATAGACTAAAGACTAAAACAGGCAACTATGCACTGTGCTTTTTAAATTATTTAAAAGGGGTAGTGATTTAACGTAACATATCTATTTATTAACAAAAAATACAGACTGAAAAACAAAAACAGAGTTGGTACAATTTTAGGAAATTTTAAATTTAGACACTTTTTTGTATTGAAGATCCCAGTGAGTATAGTGGTCTGGATCATCCATAAATTGAGGATGTTTAGAACCACCAGGAATTTTCCTAGAGCTGGCACCAGGCCAATTCAAGCAATGTGGGTCGCAGGGCTTTAGTCAGGGAAGTTACCATGAACCTGATGGTAACTCTGACAGAGCTCCAGCGTTGGTCTGTCATCGACTTGGGCCTCTTGTCTGGATGGTTCTGGTAACAGACTGAAATCCATCTGGGTCAAGGATGAAGGAACAAGAAATCCAGGACCGTTCCTCCTGGCTGTAGACCTCCCAGTCTACATTTGAGGTCACAACCCCTATGGTGGACATCTAAGATGTGTCAAACTGTGTAGGCCGGGTTGTCGTCAATCAGTCAGGGGGATGGTGGGGGCCTGGCCAGAGGACACAATACAATGGTGTCTTAATCTGTAAAACAGGGAATGTGGGACAAATTCTCAATGAGGAAGGAAGCTTGAGGCGAACTGCAGAATGACTGATGATAGAATCAATCTGGAATGGGCCTAAGAACCAGTTTCTTGCAGGTGCTCTTTAAGGGGATGTCTTCTGAAGAAACCCAGACCTGATGCCCTGAGGAGTATTGTGGGGCTTAAATCTCTTCCAGTTGGCCAACTGTTTATTTTGTTTGTTGGTGCATAAAAAGGCAGCTTTAGCTCGTCTTCAGATTCTTCTACAGCACCTAAAGTGGTATTGGACAGATGGAATGGAAATCTCTGTTTCCAAAGCTGAAAAAGTGGGGGTTGGTATCCAAGTGACACCTCGAACAGGTATGATCCACTTGCTGAAGAAGTGTGGGTGTTATTTGTATATTAGATTCAGCGTAACTATGTGATCCAGGTTGAAGGGTTGTTACAGGTTATACATCAAAGTGCTGCTTCAAGCTCTTCATTAATTTGCTCTGTTTGTCCATTAGTTTGGGGATGAAAGCCAGAGGAAAGACTTACTGTAGCTCCTAATTCCTTGCAGAATGCCATCCACACATAGGAGGTAAACTGGGGTCCACAGTCAGAGACAATCTCAAAAGGGATTCCGTGAAATTTGAAGACATGCAGGTTCACATCACAGACACTGAGTGTAGAGAAGGAGTATCCACTCTTCTGCAACCGTCAAGTCCTGCAAGTCCTGAAACACATCTTCTGCCACAGGAAGCACCTGCCAAGGTGCCACACCTGGATTGAATCTGTGGGCAATTAACAGACTTCTGCAGGACTTGACGGCTGCAGAAGAGATCATGCAATCATTTCAATCAGCTGTTCTAGAATAGAGGCACATCTAAAACATGCAGAGCAGGGGGGCCTGAGGACTGGAATTGAGAAACAACTTTATATACAAATTATACTGCAGTGGATGTATAAAAACCTTTATTTGCCCCACTTTGTCATGTGTGGGGTTTATACAGCCACCGTATTTATAGTCGCAGCGGAGAGTAGGGGGGCGCGAAGTGCATTCCTCTTCCTGGGGGGGGCTTAACAGAAAATAATTGAGAAGCACTGTATTAACCTGATGGGGCAGCAGTAGCTCAGGAGGTAGGGGTTTGTCCTGTAACTGGAGGGTTGCTGGTTCGAGCCCCTGCTCCAGCTGTCTCAGCCGTTGTGTCCTTGGGAAGACACTTCACCCTCCTTGCCTACTGGTGGTGGTCAGAGGGCTCGGTGGCGCCGGTGTGATGGCAGCCTCACTTCTGTCAGCCCGCCCAAGGGCAGCTGTGGCTACAATGTAGCTCAATTCATCCACCATCAGTGGATGAATGGGTGAATGACTGATTGTGGTGTAAAGCACTTTAGGGTCCTATATTCACATTTCTGTGGATCACTACATCACAAATGACTTGCTCACCAAATTGTTTTCTTTGCCTTCATAACACAGGTAAAGTTGTTTTTATGCAGATATACCACATCTCCAAGGTACTGCTTTTTCCAGCTGGCACTGTTTCCTTAACGTCTCTCTTATCAGATAGTGTTCCTTCATGTTTCAGATGTTAGTTTCAGTTTAAGGCATCTACACTACATCCTGAGAGATATTATATCAGGTGTTACCAAAGAAGCATACAGAAGATATGTCAGGGTTTCCCCCAGCGTATTATAAGCCTGGCAGGCCGCCATGCTAAGTTCCGCTTGTTTATTATAAATATGTCATTTTTTATACACGTTTTTTTCTACCTTCATCTACCTCACCGCATGAGGGTACGCACGCCAACAGTGATGCAATTGCGCTGTCCCCGCCTCTGCACGAAGGCCCCATGCAGTGTCGCGTCGTGCACCTTCTATAACTTGGTGCAGAGCGCGCGTGCTACACTCCATTTAATCATCTGCTCTCTTTTTACCGTATTTCCACTGGTTATGCATCGTACTGCCCCCTGTCTTTTTGTAGAATACTGCACCGACGTAAGCTCCAAGTATAAATGCCTCCACCGCGCGCTCAGGTCCGAGCGCTGTTCTCTGTTGTTATTCATAGGCCTGGAAGTGAGACGTGTGTCAGTGCTTTGTTTGCACTTTTTCATTTATGTTAAATTAATTTATTTTTAAATGTGATTTAAATTAGGATTCAAATTAGGTGCAATCAATTAGTATTTATTTTATTTGTATTTTTGTTTAAAAAAGTATTTCAAAAGTGCCTTTTTGTAAAACTGTAGTTGTGTAAATATTTGACACAAATATCTTATAATATCACATATTAAATAGCCATATTATTAACTTTCCTGTCAACTTCAATCCTTTTTTTTTTTACTAAATCACGGTCGGCCGGCGAACAGCTGGCAAACAGCCACCTACCACCAGGCTTAGCCTCATTTCTGGTGGAATCCCTGCATGTTATACAGGCATCACATGTTTCTTTAAATTAGTCTGGAATGGCCGGTTACAACAACCAAAGTGTGCCTATATATTTGTGGTAAAAACACTCAGTGTGTAATTTTTTATCAGTCCATTCTGTCCTCTGTATCCATCAACCATTAGCATAGCATTGAAGATAAGTAATTATCCTTTGGTGGTGTTTATACATCAATCTCTTTAAGTTTTATATTAGTTGGAAAAAGCTCCAGCTCTGTAATTGGTTCATTTGGGCCGGTTCTTCTTCACCTTTTGTTCCTTTTTGCCTTTTACAATGCTAAATGATGTTAAATTGAGCACTAAACTTACAAGATGTTAGAAGCTTTTTACGTTCTGCAGTTAAACTAATTGTGTCAGCTTAAGTCAAACTATTCATCTGCTACACAAAATGAGTCAGCAGGTTTGGACAGCAGTGTCTAATGAAACACATTCAGTTACAGTTTCAAGAACTTTATTCATTATTTAAGCACTTTTTAGGTTTTTAACTGGGTATTGTTTACACCTCTTCTCAGAACAAACAATGTTGAGATGTTCTCTGAACATGAACAGACAGCAGCAGAAGGAAGCAGCTTAAAATCTGTACCTGTTTAATGGCTCCTGTGTTCCACTATAGATGAGACAATGGCAGCCTGAAGAGTCTGATCTGCTTCACATTAGCTGCAGACAACAAAAAGAAGCAGGATGTCTGAACAAGGTCAAATACGCAAACATTCTTCAGATACAAGGACCAAAACAAAGTGAAAAAACAACTTCAGTCCAAAAAAAAACAACTGAATGACCTTCAGAAAGTCTGGATAACTGTTGATCAAGACCACTTTAAAACAATACAAGAAAGCCTGGATGATTGGAAAATAATTTGCAACAAACTTTAGATAAAAGTGAAGCTTTACAGTAAATCCTGCATATTGCCTGACTGGAACAAATGCTCTGAGGAGATTCAGTTATTGTCTGCAGCTCCTCCAGAGATTAACCTACCTCTTATATCGTAATTCAAACTTTTCAAAAGCTCTCTCTGTGGACAAAAGCACAGATGAGTTCATACTCTGACTAAAAATTGTGTAGGCGTTTCCATAGCAACCGTTGGATGCGATCGGGGATAGAATTCTGACGGATGTTGCTGCTTCAGCTCCATCAGTCAGGCTGTGGGAAACAGAAGGAAGCTGATTCATCATGCTTCGTGCAGTTCATGACTCATGCTTTTGTTGTTTTCTAACTCGTGACTTTAAAGTATTTGTCATGACAAGCAGGAAACATGTGAAACAAACAACAAAAAAAAAGAATCGTGATTGTTCAAAGCAGTGATAAAGTAAACTGTGATTCAGATGATGACACACCATCACTGATAAGACAGCAGCAGAACTAAAACTGATCAAACTTCACTAATCTGTCAATGCTGACAAAGATTTGGTTGAGTTTGCTGTCTGACAGGCAGGCTGTATGAAAAGACTCTTATTAAGAGTGCCAATGCATAAGCATTACTACTATGTTCAAAATGTTTGACCAATACTGTGCAGTGCAGCTTTGAAATAAAACATGCAATTTGTACACCAAAACATGTGGCTTGATTAGGAATAGTGTGCTATGACTTTTAGTAGCAGTATGTTGTACAATGTAGACAAAATTTGCAAAAAGATTGAAAAAAGAGGAAATCAATAGAATTTAAGTAAAACATGAGAAAAGCCAGCCCTGTTTGAACATATTTCACAGTAGAAGCATCATTCATAGTTTAAACGGGTTTATATATAAGTTTACTTGCCTGAACTGGCATTTTGATATTTTTGTTTTTTACTCAATCACTGTTTAAGTTTTATGATTTTTCCACATTTTTCTACAAAGTGTTCAAGAGAGAGCTGATGATGTCGGACTAGAGTTGCAAAATTCTGTGAATTTTCAAAGTTGGAAACTTTCCATGGGAATTAGCAGAAATTTATGGGAATTAACAGAAATCAATCACCAATCACATGCACACAGCACTGCTTCCTGCAGGGCTGTTGAGGCCACGCCCCCAGCATGCACTGTGCACTCCTCCATCACATGCACACAACACTAGAGGCCACACAGTTGAGCCTGCTGATTGTATAAAGTCAAGTAAGTTTTTTACAATATTATGTGGTAAATATATTTGATCTATAATGGTATTACTGTTTAATTTGCAAAAATTAAATAAAAATTCATTCATACAGTAGCTTGTTAGCTGGTAAGATAGGTGCAAAATGTAAGCTTTTTTTCATTTCGTTGACCATTAAAGAGGCTAACTTATTATAGCTACCTCAAATGTGATGCTGTTTCTTCTGAGTGCTACAAGACGGTTTTCTGTAACCGTACAAGACATACATCAATTATAAAATATTTTGAAGACCATTCCAGTTGTTTAGCCAACTATATTCCTGTTGATGCCATTGCATTAGTGTTTTTTACAAGCTTTTTTGTTATTTTATTCTACAGAAAAATGCCACGTTTGCCATCTGATGTGTGGAAATATTTCACACAAGCTAATGTTGAAGGAAAGCCTTTGTATATGTCTAAATATTGTGGAAAGACATACAAAAAGAATGCTACAAAAATGCAACAGCATATTGCAAAGTGTCAAAAATTTTCTCAAGGCTCAAAACATTCAGCTGAAAAGAGTTCTACCCAAGGGAAAAATGAATCTGCTGTATCAGATACCCTCTCATCAGCTCCTGGACCCTCTGGTATCGGAAGATTCTGAGGTGTCTGGGCTACATCTGTACTGTGAGGTGATGGGGCCTGACTTCCAAGTGGAGACATTGTCTTCAGCTACAATCCCTTTTTGGGAAGTGGATTTTGTTCTCCTAAGCTCATGTTGTCGAAAAGCAACTGCACAAAGACGAATATGGAAAGTTATCTGTTGCACGTCTGAAGACCCCAGCTTATCACCATAAAGGAAATTGAATGTACTTGAATCCATACTGTTAAAGTCCGTCCCAGTGGGATGTGTGTGTGTTTTGTTCTACAACTGGGTGTGGTAAATGTTTATAAAAAGAAGCAGCCCCGAGAGGAAGGGGGGATTTTCACAGATTGGGTCAGAAGTCCCGATTCGGCACAGACTCTGTTATTTTGAATAAACTCTCACTGTTCAGGAATAACTTATGTCTGTAAAGTCATTTCTTTTGATCAGGACATCGTTGCTGCAATTATGAAGACCCAGAAGAACGTCCACCTTTTGAAGACACTTCAATTCTTTGATTCGATGGATGAACGTAGCCAGAGAATTGCAGATGAGTGTTTTGCTCGTGCAGTCTATGCAACTGGCACACCCCTGATGCTCCCATCCAGTGTGTACTGGAAGAGATTTTTGAGTATTCTCCGGCCAGCATACACTCCCCCAACCAGGCATTCATTTGCTGGATGATGAGTTCAACAGAGTGCAAACAAAGGTCAAGCAAACCAGACTGTACTTCAGTCATCTCTGATGGGTGGTCAAAAGTTCGGGGACAAGGAATTATCAACTACATTGTCACCACCCCTCAGCCTGTATTCTACAAGAGCACAGACACAAAAGACAACAGACACACAGGCCCCTACATAGCTGATGAGCTGAAAGCAGTCATCAATGACCTTGGACCAGAGAAGGTTTTCGCACTTGCCACTGACAATGCACCAAACATGAAGGTTGCCTGGGCACATGTGGAGGAGACCTACCCTCATATAACAACTATTGGCTGTACAGATGGTTGTTATATGTACTTCCCTATCTCTTGCGCATGCACAGGTCCAGTACCTTATACCAACATGGTCACGTGTGACCCCCGGTGACACTGTTAGCCTATATAATCACGTGACAGTGGCAGCCCATTCCCTTTTCATCTTCTCGCATGCAGGTTGAACAGGTGGTAAGACACTGTGTTTTGTGCTTGTCGCTAGTAGCCTCGAGACTGTGGTCAGAGCTGCGAGGAGCTTCTCCCCCTCCAGAGGCTGCGCAAGCTTCTCTTGATACAACTTTGTTTAGTGAGTTATTTCTTTTTTCGTTAATAAGGTGGGGGAGCAGGAGTGTTCGCTACTGCATCGGCTCCCCTACTGCTGGTGGTGCAGTGTTAAGAAGACCAATCTGACCAGCTTGTTGCTTAAAAGTTAGCCGTTTTGGGCTTGCTTTGTTCGTCTTTGTCCTGCCGTGTTCGGCTTGCTATTTTGTTTACTTGTGCTGCTGTCTTTGGCGGCCTATATTTTGTTACATCGCAGTCGGTTTTGGGCTTGCTTTTTTACGTTGTGCAGCTGTGAGGCTTGCCTCTATTGCAGCCGTTTTTCGTGCTTGCTTTCAGTGGAGTGCAGCCGTGCTACATGCTGCGGGGGAACCCCGGGTGGCGTTTTCTGCTCGACCGGGTTCTCTGGTCTATTCGCTCGTTGACTTAAGTTCTCTGGCTAGTCTTGTAGCGTGAGTGATGGACATGCAGGGCTGCAGAGCTTGTTTGGCCCCTCTGCAGTTGGAGGATGGGCATGATCTGTGTCCCTCTTGTTTGGAGCCAGATCATCTAAGGGAGGCCTTGACTGATGCGGCCTGCCCTGATTGCTGCCCTGATTGTTCTGTTCTGCCCTTGTCCCTGCGTACTGCGCGGTTGGCTGACCTTGAAGGTGCCAGCCAGCCTGTGAAGGGTGTGGCTCCGGAGGCTTTAGGGCCTCCGCGGAAAAGGGCCAAGAAGAGCTCCATGGATTCGGAGGGCTTATCAGGGCAAGTGGCCCATCTCACTTCTGAGCTCGAGCAGATGAAGGCACTGCTGGAGTCCCTTAAGGAAGGGCTTGGCCCTGCTCTGACTGGAGACCCTGACCCACGGCAGAGCATGGTTTTAGGGCTCTCTGTTTTGGAGGATGATGCTATCTCTCTAGCAGCGTCTGGAACTGATTTTGAAGGGCAGTTAAAATCTGGCTCTTAAATGTCGACAGCCAGTTCATGTACCTCTTCCTGCTCTCGGAGCATGCTGCCACCTTACTGTGGTGGAGGGGTTTGAGTGTCCCAATGATCCTAGGAGCTATGCTGTCAGGGGCTTAATGCCCCTAGTAGGGTCACC
>JAOWBD010000048.1:33121383-33131452 GCA_028566035.1 Kryptolebias ocellatus
GAGGAGCTGGACCAAGTGGCTGGGGAGAGGGAAGTCTGGGTCTCCCTGCTTAGGCTGCTACCCCCGCGACCCGACCCTGGATAAGAGGAAGAAGATGGATGGATAGAAAATATTTCTGTACAGAACAACTGGTTTTGGAGGTGTAGCATGTGTTCTAATAATAAATAAAAATTCCAACCTTATAACAGTTGAAATGTGGCTTGCTTTACATTGTTTTACAACACATTTTTAACATATTTCATATTCAGCATTATATGTTTAAATTTAGTTTAAGTTTACATTTTTTAAAATAATTTATTTGCAGCTTAGATGGAGGACATGAAACATTTTAGATTAGAGATGTCTGTTTAATGAAAGGCCTTCTCAACGAGTCTAAAAATCCCAATAACGATCTACAGATAATAGACTGGAACAATAACTAGACCTCAGACAGGAAACCAAAATTTGAAGCCAGAAAAGGACCAGCAACAGAGGCTACACAGATCTTCAATCTGTGAAAGGCTCAGTTTCATACAACATTGGATTCTATATCTAGCTCACTATACTAAAGCTAGGCTTGCAAAAATATTTGACACAGTGTTTCCTCTGTGTGATTGATGACAACAGGCCACAGCAGATGACTCACGCATGTTTTGGAGCTGATGTTCCTACATTATCTAATGTATTTAGAGAGGATACCACGCTCAATGTTTTAACTGCCTTGTTCGGAGTATGACCTACTTCACTTGATCTCTCTTGCTAAAAAATGACTTAATATAATTTACAACTCTGCTGGCCAGAAGCTAATACTGTTAAACTGGAAATCTGCAGCTCCACCTACATATACAAGTTTGATTAGAGAGAACCCTAATATATTTAAACTGGAAAAAATCAGGCTGTCCAGTAAAGCTCTTTTATTTGAGATGACCTGGTGTCCTTTTCTGTTCTATGTTGGAGGTGCAGGATGTCGGATCATTCTGGACTGAGCTCTGCAGAGAGTTTTTTTTTTCTTCTTTTATTTTGTTTGTTGTTTTTTTAGGTTATTTGATTTTCTTACAATTGCCTGCTGGGGATGGGGGTAGAGGGTCTTTGAGTGTTGTTGCTGAGTTTTGTTTGAAAATTTTTTCAGGTGCATTTGGAGTTTGTTGATACATGTAGTTTCTACCTTCCTTCTGTGTGTTCCCAAATTCCTAACAAGTTTAGCTGTAATTAGTTCTTTCATGCTTAAAAGAAAGTTAATGTGACACCCTGCATACAGTCATGGTGTCACATTAACTTTAACTACTCGCCCAGCTTTCATTAAACAGTTCCTGTTGGCTTCAATTCCCAACAATGAGAGAAGGTAGGGACACTTGGCCTGTTAGCATAATATGTTTATGCTGCAGAGATTAGCGTTATTTATCCTTCAGTATCAGCTCAGGCTGCAATGAATTATGGTCTATTTCACCTATGTACAGCTACATAGCGTACAGCGTACAGCTTCTGTGCACTACATTTATTGAACCATGTGATATAGTGAATAAATATTAACAGTTTAAAATGGCTGTCCCAGGCGGGCTGTCTAGTGAGTCAGTGGACAATTCAAACAGGTTTAGGATCCTTTAGGTTGTTTTAGCTCTCACGTCGGGGCCATGTTTCCTCATTAAAGCTATTATCTCACTGGGCTTTGACTGTTGGAGACTAGTTGGTGAAAAATATAAATGAGGGAGTCTCCAAAATATCTTGCAACATTCATGGTGGTTCTGTTTGAGTTGCTGGAGATAGGCACCTGCTCCTTGCACAGAAAGGCGGATAAAAAACCGAATGGATGGAAGTGTGAAATGAATTTTATTTTATTTATTTTTGCATTTTTTTCGTCAGGCCTTTGAGGACCCCAGGGAGCTCGAGTCAATCAGGAGCTCTGATAAAACTGAGTAAAACCCCCCACTCACAGCCTCCTCTCTGTGGGTGGTCCAACTAATGTTTGTACTTTTCTACAACCTTCTCTCTGCTGCATGACAGCAAACACAAGATCAGCAGAGGATTGTCAGCAGCACAGAAGCTGAGGGTGGAAGAGGATCAGTAAATAATGTAGCAGGCTTCCCACCCTCACAGTGGGTGGGAAAAACAATGGTCTCAGTTGGGATGCCATGAAGAAGAATCATAGGATTACTCTGAGCTGTAACAATTAAAGGCCTAGCATTCCTTGAAGCAGTTCATATCGTCTGCCACCTCTCGTGCCAAGGTTTATGAACTAAGATCTTCCTATGTAGAGAAATTATGGCGTTGTAACCATTTTGGTCGAACCTTGAAATGCGCTATCTCATGCAATATTGTGAGATTGCACATTCAGAGTATGTGATAGGAATGACTGTCAGCCACTACCAGCTGTGGTGTGGCTGTGTGGCTGGTGTTGATTAGCTGTAGTGGCCATCTTGAACTGGATTGAAGATATTTTGATAACAGACAAAATGAGATGACTCCAAAGTTTTAAACGAAGATCTTGTGCAATGAGTGGCACTTGCAGTACAAGTTGTGAATGACATAGCTTCAACCACACCAAATTGTAGAACAGTATTTGTTGTAAACGTTTTTGTAGTTTTAAAAGTCATTTGGTATTTTTGTAACAAATAGACACAGAGTTGTCTCCAAATAGTTATCGGGAAAATTTTAATCAAGCTCTTTTGCAGTCTGTTAGCGCTTAAACCATGCAAACATTATTGTTTGCTCATCTTAATATGCACGCACAAATCAGTCTCACCATGTGTTCAATTTGATGGCACAAAAACTATTCCATACTTGTTTTAGGGTTTTCTGTCTTCTCCTGCTACAGTCAACCTGTCAGCTGAAATTTAAACCTAAAAAACTAATTTATCTCCATGTTACTAAATGAACAAACAAAGAGCAAATGCCAGAGTTCAGACATTAATTTAAAAGTTCTTACATTATTCGATTGCTGTTTGTCTGCAGTTCAACCACAGAATAACAGTACTGCTCCATCTTTTTGGAACAGTCTCATCCTTATCACCCTCTGCCAAAGGCAAAAGCTGCACAATAATGTTTATGCCTGTATGTGTGCGTTTGTCTGTGCCATTAGCAAATCATCTCATGAATCACTGAATGAATATTAATGAAACTCATAAATAAAAATATTTATTTGATTGACAAATACAACTAATTAACTTTTAATGTAAATTTGACTTAAGATGGCCACCACAGCAAAGTGATCTTAGCAAACAAAAAAAAGCTAAATTTGGTTTTACAGATAACAAGATACAATTTGATGTGGTAGTAGCTGACAGTTGTTCACAACATCTCAATATCACAAGGTTGTTATTTTCAAAATGCCTATAACTCATAAAATGATCTTAATCTAATACACTGGCATTAAATATGAGAATTTTGGTGGATGACCCTCTCTTGGTAGGTTTCCTGTTGTGGTATCATCTTTTCATTTTCTAATGATGGATTTAATGGAGCTCTGCAGAATATTCAGGGTTTAGTATATTTTTTACAAGTCTTAGATCATTTGACACTTAGATCGCCCACAGGTGGATCCTTTTAAGTTATGTGACTTCTGAAGGTAATGGTTGGGGTTTCAAAGCAAAGAGGCTGAATTCATAAACACACACCACTTTTCAGTTTTAGATTTTTCTAACTTATTTTACCCTTGAGGGTCCACCTGTGTCCCTTGAACACAAAAAATGTCCAGGAACCAGTAGAACGAGGTTCCATGGCCTGACCTCAGCAGCAGACCAGACCCCCTAGAACTGTCAGAAGACAGAGGAGTCACCCCTGGAATCTCAAACCTACAAGGCAATGAGCTGTAATGTGAGATGTTGGGTTTTGTGTTTTGTTGAGAAGCATTTATCTATATTCTGGTACATGCAAGTGAGACATGTCTCACTTGATGGTACTACCTGCATAATGCAGAGGTGGGATTTTTTACATCTGATTGGTTGTTTAGTAACTCCTGTTGCATAGATCAGTGGCCCTCATACATGCACTTTTTTGTGTTGGTTTTTTTTTTTCTTTTGTGAACCAGAAAAAAGATCAGTGGACAGAGTGAAGTCACATCTGTGAGACCAGACAACATTTAAGACACCTCTATAAACATTAAACTTATCAGGATCCATATTTATGTTTAGTTTTTGATTCTCTTCTGGTGTTTCGTGTTTGGTTTTTGTTTTTTATTTATTCCTGTGTTCACTTATTTCTTTGTCAGTTCTTCCCCTGTGTTTTCCAGTTCTCTCCTGCCCTGCTCCTGCTCAACTGCCCCTAGTTGTTTCTACACCAGGTGATTGTCATTTAAGTTCACTAAATGTCTTTTTATATTGTGTTTCTCCATTGTTCCTTAGTTGGGCATTGTCAGTCCAGCTCCATGTGTTCCCTGCTTCTTGAATAAGATTTGTTGCTGCCATGTCAGCCCTTTGTTTTAATGAAGTTGAATTTTGTTCAATTTACCCTGAATCTGCCTGCATTCTGGGTCCAACTATCCTACAAAATGTGACAAAAGCTGTTTTCCTTTTTTTGTTTTATTAAAAGCAAAGTTACTAAAATTTAGTAAATTAACAAAATATGGAATAAGGTGAAGCTTTTTAGAATGAGTGTGGAACAGCAAGCCTCCCCTAAATATAATTAATTAGAAAAACCAAAATAATAGTGATGAGCTCAGCGTTTAAGAATATTCTTGTAAGCAAAACAACATGTTAGGTCTGAAAAAGAATGAATGTGAGCATGTGTTAAAATCCAAGGATTTCTGTTTTGTTTTGAAAACATAATCTCTGCGAGAGAAACACTCACCTATTATCAAAAGCCTTTTTCCATTATTTGAACCTGTGAGGATCTGGAGTTTTAGCTCCGCCTGTGGGCGGCGCTACTAACCTTTCCTTCCTCAGCTGCACCTGGTTACCTTAAAGAGCTGATCCAGCATTTAGGCCTCCGGCTGGTTCCAGACTAACGCTGGAGCATCAAACCTTACTGGTTAAAGTCTCAGCCACAGGTTCTAACCCTAAGCTAAAGACTTTGTTAAATTGTTTGCTTTTTGCTCTTCGACCCAGGTTACTGCCTCACCTTGACGATCACTGTTTGTCTGGAACAACCTGAACCTCTATAGACAAAATACCTGGTTTATGATAAAAGCTCCATCTTATATTTAAGATCTTCTTTTTACATATTTTCCTAACAGAACACTTCACTCTAAGACTGCAGGTTTACTTGTGGTTCCTAGAGTTTCCAAAAATAGAACAGGAGGCAGAGTTTTCAGTTCTCAGGCTCCTCTCTTGTGGAACCATCTTCCAGTTTCTGTCTGTGAGGCTGACACCCTGTCTACTTTCAAGACTAGGCTTAGGACTTTCCTTTTTGATAAATCTTATAGGAAGAAACCTCCAACACAACCAGGCTCAGAATGGATAGCCATGTGTCTGGACCACCTAAGGTTTGAGAGGACAGAAAAGACACACAGAATGATTGGACCAGGTGTACCTGGGTACCTAGGAAGGATAAACAAGTTAATAGAAATAACTACAAATACAAACATGGAGTAGTGCAAGTCAAGACACCAGCGGAGTGAGGAAATGCAGTCAATTTGTCCTCCAGCAGTCTAAGCCTTGTTGAGAAACAGTATGCAGCATACTCCGTCTTTCCTGCAACATCCAGGGAATGGAGAGAAACACACGGTAGTGTGGTGATATTCCTCAGAAGGGAGTAAATGCTGCATACCGTTTCTCAACATAGCTCAGGAAACCCAAGCCAACCCTAACTGTTAAAAGGGAATCAAACATGCTGCTCAGGTTGGGGGATTGTGACAAAGTGAAGATTCAACGCAATTTGATAGCTTCCTTAGATAGATCTTTTACTAATTGGCATTTTATATTTATGAATGTTCTTGTACAGTGTCCTGAGATGACTTTTGTTGTGACTTGGTGCCATATAAATAAACTGAATTTCAATTTAATTAAATTAAATTAAAATTAGTTCATCATGCTTCCATCAGGATGAAGATAATCTCTTCCACGATGTCGAACAAACTAGTTCAGGACATATTTTATCCCATCTATCATATGTTTTTAAAAGTGCTTTGTGTGTGTGTGCTCTTTATTTATATTTTTAAGTCTGACTGCCAGCTGTGAATCACATTGTGGATAACAAAGTAACCTTGAAACCTGAAACATCTACAACTAATATATATTTTAAGTGAATCCAGTTCAAGGTGCTGCAAACATGATTATAATATATTTATATTTATATAAATATTATATTATTATTTATATTTTACAGCTACTGAGCTAAAATATGAAGTGATAGTGTGAGGATTTGTGTTTTCAGTTTGTTATTTTTATTATCTTGTTTCTGTTTTGTTATTGTTTCAGTTTAGCTGTCTTGTTTGTGTTGCTGTCACCATTCATTCCTCCCCAGTTGTCACTCACTCTGTCTCCTGCCACGCCCACCTGCACCTGCCAGTAATTGTCATCATTCCACCTGTGTCCGCTCATCCTAACTACCCTCAGTGTTTAAAAACCCGGTCATTTCTCCCACACCCTGCTGTTACCTTGCTCTCTGTTCCCTGTTGCTCGTTTTCTTTTTGTTAAGACTTGCTGCCTCATCAGCCTTTTGGTTTTCGTTCATCTTGTTTTAATAAATTAGTCTTCTTTATAAAATGAGTCAGCATTCTGGGTTTGCCTCCTTCCCCACCATACCTGACAGATAGTAGCTGAGAGTCATTCACAGTACATACTCTAAGCCTGACAACTCACAACCAAAACGGCTAGAACGCCATCATTTCTCATCATATGACGATCTTGAAAGGAATAGGGTGATATGCATTCCTTCAAGCAATGCTTGGACTATATTATTTTGGTTTTGTTAAATTCTTGCAGTGCAGTACCTTGCTACTACTTAGAATTAGTTCATTACATACTTTACAATAAAACTGGCAGTTACACACACCTGTGC
Source organism: Kryptolebias ocellatus (assembly GCA_028566035.1). Lineage (NCBI taxonomy): Eukaryota > Metazoa > Chordata > Actinopteri > Cyprinodontiformes > Rivulidae > Kryptolebias > Kryptolebias ocellatus. Next base: position 33,128,296 of record JAOWBD010000048.1, read on the forward strand.
ATCAGAAATAAACCTTGTGCTTTCTTTAATCCCATGATTGAGAACTTTTCACATCAAATCAGAAGCAGCTCCTTTCCAATCACAACACCCAGAGGATGAGAATCTACCCCCCTGCATGAGCAGAGCCAAAGTCCTTGATGCTTGAAGCTCCTCCGGAGGCCTGTCAGAGTTTATTCATCAGGATCCTGCAGCGAAGACCTCAGAGACATCCCATGTGACAGAAAGACGAGCTGAGGTAATGGACAGAGACAGAGCACAGCTGCACTTCACTCCAACAAGACAACTGATCCTTTTTTCTGTCTCCTACTTGTCCTCCGTCAGAAGACAGCACAGAGCAGGAATCTTAATTTGAAGTGGAGGTGGACGGATGATCTCAGACTGACAGGCTGTCCTGTTGGAGGGCAGCTGATTGTTTCTGGTTCTGTACACAGGATGTTGAAAGGCTGGGCTGCTTTATCTTATCTCTGTGAGTCTGATGTCCTATTTTATCAAACATGCCCTTTACTTACACTTAGTCTTCCAAAGGCAAGAATACGGTGGCCCAGAGAGCTCAAAACATTGTAACTACAAGATGAAGACATGCAAAACCCAAACAAATGAAGAAAACTTCTGGCTCAATTTGACAACACAGCAAATACACAGAGTCAACAAATGTGCAGCAGATAATTACAGCAAATGTAAAAACAGACGTGCATCCTTCAGTTCAGTGGGATCCAGACTTTTTGAGTGGCTTCTGCTTGTGTTTTAAAGGACATTAGACACTTTATCACCCACTGCAGAAAGGCAAAGATGGACAATAATGTTTTGCCCATGTTTGTGTTTGTTTTTGTCTGTCTGCTTGCAAAATATTTCATAAAAAATGTTAATGAGACTTGCAGAAAGTAAGCTTCTAGAGTCAACCCAATACCAGGTAGTCTCATGTTTTCTTGTTTCTGTCAAACTTATGTGATGTTGAATTTATTACCAGCTGCAGAGCTTCAGGAGTGGACTGATCCAGGTCCACATGCAGAGACTTACAGCAAAAGTTCGGATAACTCTTTAAGTCTTTTGGAAAGAAGTATGGCTTTACGATGCATTATTTAAAGTGTCAACTGAAAATAAAAGTGTCATAGTCTGCACTTTTGGAGTCTGTTTTGGGTTTTCTGTTCTCCCTCGCCCCTGCTGCCTTGTTCCCTTCAACACCTGTTTTCAATCCAGCCATACCTGGTTCCTCATTGAAGAGTTTAAAACTACCCGCTGCCATTTGGTCCTGCTTTCCACACCCTGACAAAAAGCTGCTCTGAATTGATTTGTTTGTCAAGTCAAATTTATTTATACAGCATTTTTCAGCAACAAGGGGATTCAAAGTGCTTTACATCAAAACACAAAAATACAGAGTCAACGTGAAAACACACACAACAATATTACAAAACTAAATATAAACTGAGGAAACCCAAACTAAGACATAATAAAAGCTAACACAAACTAAACTAGGATTTAAAAACCTCAGCTGAACAGATCAGACATGATAAAAGCTAAGATAAACTAAACTAAACTAAGGGGAACTTCCGGTAGGAAGGCTTACTAAGAGTACCAAAGGCCAGCTAAGGGTTAAAAATATTTTAATAAAAGGCCAATTAAAAGTGTCAGTGTGTCAAAAAAAAGAGGAGGGAGGAAGCAACATAGAGATATGAAAGAGGATGAAAAATGCCCACAAATAATGTTCCAGACAGGCCTCTGTCTGCCTTAATCCTGATAGTGATGGAAAGTTTTATCAGCCGGCACAGATCCACAGGTGTCCTGGGGGAGGGGAACTGATGGGCGGAGAGCATCAAGTTTACAAAACAAGGTAGCCAGCCTTCCAAGGCTGACTCGGTGGAGCCAGATTCAGGCCGAAACTGTAAATTCAAGCCAGCCTTAAGAGTCTTACTGGTACATCTCAATGTGGAGTCCAAACAACCAAATTAATGTGGTCGCTTTCACCGGGTTGAGTCAGTAACTTCTCCAAGGTCAATTCCATTTGACTTCAAGTTCTAAGGTCTACATTTGCCTCTGTCCGCAAAATAAATGATTCTGAGTGTTCACCACCCGAAACATTTCTTCATACAGAGCAGGCAGCCTTGACATGGCCTGAACAGCTGCCTGCTCTGTATGAAGAAATGCATTGGGTGGGTCGTCTTCTGAATTTCATGATATGCCACATAACCACCAAGCCCAAAAAGCAGAAATCCTGTTAAAAATCCCATTATGTATATGTCTTTAGTGTCTCCAACTGACATACCAAAAAAACACACAATCTTTCACTTCTCCAGGAATGAAGAGAAGAGAAAAGCATCCGCTTCGTTGAGAGCAGGAAAAAAAAAGTTTGTTGAATACAGTTTCAAGCTTAGAGGGTCTTACTTTAAGAGTCAGGAAGATGAAAAACAAAACTCCTTTAAAATCATAGCATCATTCTCAATCTTAATAATAAATGAACTTTTATGAATTTTAAACCTAATCAGCTCACTGCCAAAATGAACCTTTTCTGTCTGTGCAGCTGATGATGAAGGAGTAGGAGGAAGAGAAGGGCTTCTGGGTCAAAATAAAACTAATAGCCTGCTGTTTTCTGTTGGGGAGGAAACCTTGTGAACATTTCCAGTCAGTACCTCCAGGTAAAGTTGTTCCTATTGTGCTGTGTTCATGAGCAGGCTAGAGACAGAGTGTTAGGTTTTAAATCCCAGCAGACGGAGTGAATGAGTTGTACAACATTTCAAATGTCAGCTCAGTACAACCTACATGACATCACTGTGTGCCTCTCCATAATCTGAATCTTCTGTTTCACTGATTGAGACAGAGTTTAAATCTTTTACCTAAAAGAAATGAGACTAATCTTTAACAACTCTGGCTTTAATTTAATTTTACTAATTAAAGCTGAAGTAGGGAAAACCAGCCACTAAGGAGCACCAGCCAGCGTATCTCTTGTGCCAGTCCTAAGCCTGGGTAAATGGTGAGGATTGTGTCAGAGAGGGCATCCGTCAAAAAGATGCAAGTTCATCCAAGCGACACATACCGAATCGGTCGAGGCCCAAGTTAACAAAGACCCCACCAGTGCTGTTGACAAACAAGGTGTCAGCAGAAATTGTGCTACTGACAGTCGAGGAGGGAAACATGCCAGGAGACAGAGGGAGAAGAGGAAAGT